>WEDG01008756.1:0-94855 GCA_017591395.1 Schistocephalus solidus | reverse complement strand
GAAGGAAACTCCCCGTTGACGCAATTGCCGCAAAGGCTACCTTAAAAATTTTGTTTCAGTAAACCTTGATCAGCAGTTGTCTGACTTGTGCGAATGTATCCACATTTTGTAACACCCTTTGCGATGCCTGGGCATATCATACTCTAGTAGTCTTAATCTGTCAGAGCACTGCGCCCTGATTGTCTCAAAAGCACGCCAAACTACTGGGTTTATTCTCAGAAATTTCAAAACCGTCAAAATTAGAATCAGCCTCTATAAAATGTATGTCAGGCCTAGTCTGTAATATTGCTCGTTTCTATTTAGTATTTTGCACGCTAGTGAACAAAAGAAGATAGAATCAGTCCAGCACTTCTTTACAAAAAGAGTTTTTCTATTCAGATCACCGAAAGCTGTCCTATCACCAACGCTGTGAGCTTACAAGCCTTGACCCGCTGTGGCTTCGCAGATTACAGAAGGGACTATTTTTACTGTTTAAACTTCTAAACAGTCGTACATTTAACCCCCTAATATCTCTGAGGCACCTCGACCACTCTCGGCGCACCAGTCATCGAGATGTATTTTTTTATTTCTTCCTTTGGCACGCAAAAGTTAAGATACCGACAGTTTTTTTCGGTAAACGCTACAACAATCTGGAATAAGTTACCTAGAAGTATCAAAATTCAGCAAAGCTATCCCTTGTTTGCGCGAACTGTCACTAGTTTTCTACATTGAGGACACCTTCCAACACTTTTGGGTGCTGGCTCTGTTGAAGCTCTCTTCGGTTCTGATGGCGTTCATGGACTCTGAATCCTGTGCCCGTCTTCATGCTGAGGGCAATATTACTGGCTCTGCAGACCTCAATCGGCTTATTTCTCAGTCGACAGAGAACAGCCGCTCGCAGAAATACCTGCTGGTGCAGAATATCGGATCCGTAACACTGAATGGAGAGGTTATTCACCGGGCACTTGTGTTAACGCGTCCCTGTCCAGAACTTTAATTACTCCATAAGCTGCAGTTTTTTCTCCTGAAAACACCTGAAACAACGATCAGGAGTTTTTTTTCACTTTCAGCTTGACCCTCTACTGTATATATGTTTTTGACCTTGCCTGTAAACTGGCAATAAATAAATAAAATAAAATAAAAATAAAAAAATGTGTACAAGTCCCCTTGGTCCCTGAGTGGACATATGTATACACTCCTGTAACCGTACTATTTTGAGGATTCAAAGGTCGGTCGCCATTGCTGCACAAAATTACACAGGGTGTGAACTTTTTCAAAAATTGAAACCTCGTTTCACTAGACCAAAATAACACTTAAGAGAAATAAAATTATTTAATTGATAGGGATGCCTTGTATGTCCACCTAAACAAGACAGGGAAATAGGAACCACCCAGGATACATGTGACTTTGCGCTAACTCCCGGGAATTTGTAAAAGGGTTAAGTTTTGCGTTCATGTTAACTGTAGATTTTAGACTTAAGATTGGGCTAGGGTTAAGGTTAAGATTCTAGTTTTGTCTTATTTTAGGGTAAGTGTTAGGCTTAAGACACGGAAATATTTATCCTACCCAAAGTACTGCCAGGCCACCTATTATAAGCGGGCGGTGCGGTTCCTATTCCCCTATCCTGTTTCTGCGGCCATACGAGGAACCCTTACCCAATGTTCGATCACATATTCCAACCAATCGTCAACTTCTAAAAATAGCCAATACATCCATTACATCAAGAGGGGAGATCCAGTTTCTAGACCCGCCACCTCTACCTGTCATACACGGCCTGCTTACTCACCCTTACAGACGACCGTAAGTGGACTCCTGCGCAGCCCATACACTATGAATGGGAAGGATTGGTAGTGCGTGACTAAAATTTAAGAAGTTGAATCGCACTCCTGCTAATGATTCAAGGTTCTTCGGCTACTTAACTCTACACGTTGACATCAAGTGCCCTTGTACCTCCACCCACTACCATAGATATTGCTGCGATTCAGTTTTGATAAATAAATAAATCGTCATCTGCTCCTCAGCACGCTGAGAGTCATCATCAATAGCAAGCGAAAGCTTCCGATATTAACCGTCATCGAACGACGTCACGCGAGACAAATTAGCCTCAAGCGTTTTATTGTACAGGTCACGCTGTCTCTGTCACTCAGTGGTTCAGTTTTCAGTCAACTTGAATTGTTATTGTGGAAGAACTCACTGGCAGTACCTTATGAATAAGAGAGGAAAGTCAATGCAAAAAATACTTATTCGGATTTTATATTGATATGCTTCTAAACTGTCTAGACTTGCATCAAATGGTCTACTATGTAGTGTACATTTTAAATACTGAACTACACACCTTTCATAAAATATTATCAAAACTTTAGTGCCTTCCGCATCTGGCACCCACAATGCGTTAGATGCCATGCGATCAGAGTTCTTGAGCTGCCGGTCAATGCACACATTCAGCCTCTGGATCAGCTAATCATAGGCGGCCACAGACGGCTATCAGCCAATCAAATGATCAAGCGGACACTAACTGACACACTCTTAAACGTTTATTCAATCAGGCCCACATAAACTTCGTTGACAGACGTGTACGCCAGCCCAAAGTTTGCACGCGAATTCTAATGGTGTATTCCACCCGTTTCCTCCTAAACAAAAATGTGCCTGATGATTTTAGTGCTTTGAATACAATCACTGCTTTGTCTCTATAGAACTCCAGCCCACTACGACAAAAACGACGACTATCAGAATACATATTTTCATTCTCGGGATGATTGATGTGGCAGATTGAGGTGCTGTTTTCAACTGCACGCAATCCGATCATTATAAGGGCGATCGCAAAGGAAGTAAATTAGAAAGATACGAACTCCGGGTCAGGATTAGTTATATGGCTCCTACCGATAGGTCACGGGTGAGCATGCGCTAAATTGCAGGCAGGGTGAATATTCCCGTGGCCTCACCCTTAAAACAACTCTAACACACATACTGAGCTTAAAACCAACCCTATCCGCAACTTTGACCCTAAACTTAAAACATAACCCTGACGTTATCTTTAGCCGTACCTTAACCCCAACCGTTTACTTGTATTTACTATATGCTGCTGCTATGCCAAGAAGTTTTGACGGTTGGAGATGGTTATAAACACCCACTTTCCTATTCCCGTGCACTAACTTAAACAAAAGCCGTAAACCCAACTAACTTGCCTCTCACCCTAGCCTTTCTTTACCCTAAACCCACGGGAATTTTACCCGTAACCACCTATTATCTGAGGTGTACTTATTCCGTGCTCTACCGCGGCGTTCACTCAAGTCTACGAAGTGGTGTTCTGCTTCACCTGCAGCCCTACCTCCTTCTTGCCTTTAAGGGTTTAACAGAATAAAAGTAGTTTATAAAATATGCAGTACATATCCCTATCTGCTTCCATAATAAGCCTATTTAGCCCAGTTCTTTTTCTCTCTCTCTCTCCCGATTATGTCGTGTCTTGTACCCATTTGGTAGCAAATCACACTTTCTACAAATTTCATTTTCAAAAGAAGTGTATATTAAAGTTTTGAAAAGTTTTCTAATTCATGAATAATTGTGAGCCTGATACACCCTTGCATTTGCTTTTAGGGTTTTCAGTATACAGCTTTTATGCCTGCCATGTAAAGACTATCATACCTTACACAAAACCCTTAAGAACACACCATATATTATTCATAAGATTTTAAAAATGAATGTGTTTTTCGTCGTATGGTTTATGAGGGCAGTTAATAAACTTTGTGATCCCATTGGCAATCATTCCCAGTCAAAAACGCGTTTCGATCAGCACTTAGTGAGGTTGGCTACTGAAGTTGCATAGACAAGCATGGGTGCTATTAAACCCAACTTTACGCTTTCGGATGAATTCTGGTATTCGCATGCACCCTGTAAACTTACAGACACCAGGCGTTCAGTTTACCCTTCTGGTTTATTTAGGCAAGCAGACTAGTCAATTTGTTAAAAGCACAGTTTACCTAAAGTTATCACAAAATGTGTTCCAAAATGTGTATACCTTCGCAAATGTCAGACAACTGCTGATCAAGGTTCACTCAAACAAAAATTTTCAACGAAGCCTGTGTGACAATTGCGTTAACGGGAGTTTCCTTCGTGTCATCCGAGGTCATATGTCTGTGTGTGTGTATTCTTGCCAAGAAGTGATCGGATGAGCAGCAGCTCGCGGTCGGTCGGCATCGTTCGTGCCATTGGTCCTCTGAGCCCTGGTGTGAAGAATGTTTACAGGGCGAAGGAATGTGTATGTGCCAGAATAAACAACTGAAAGCGGCCTCAAGGCTGAAAGAAAAGGATCTCAGTTAGCGGTAAGAAGACGAGACCATCTATCCCAGGTAACCATGCACACACTGGACACTGGGCATAAATTCGCGTGGGAGAACATTTAAGTTGTGTTTTCCTGCCCAACAAGGCAACAATTGATAGCTAAGAAGACCAATCGTCATCTGCCCCACAGACCATTTTGGTAACCAGTTATATTGAAAATAGGGGTAGTTAATCCTCATCCACACAACTTCACTCAAAATGCATACATGGACAATACGTAGACTAATTCGGTCATACGCGTAGGCCTATGAACTTTTGGAAAAAATCGCCAGTTTGACAGTCAAAGTCGACAATCACCGTGAGGTTAGCCTATCGCACAGAATGATCTACATGCGCCGTCTGACTTGTAATACGTACATTTATCCAAAACATTAGGGCCTGCTGAAGTTGGAAAAGTTCAGTTTACCTGTCAAAAACATTTTACCTAAAGGCATCGCAAAGGGTGTTCCAAAATGCGCATACCTTCGCACAAGACAGACATCTGCTGATCAAGGTTCACTCAAACAAAATTTTTAAGGTAGCCTGTGCGGCTATTACGTCAACGGGGAGTTTCCTTCGGGTCATCGGAGGTCAAAGGTCTCAGAAAATAAATTCTCAGAATATCCGACAGTGTAACTTAAACGTCCCACAAAGAATCTTACCCTAAATTTCAGTCTGGCTATTGGTAAGAACGATGGACCGCATAGCTCTTCTCTAATGTTCTGCCTATGCAATATATATGACTATACTTGTGCTCTTTCAGAAACATTCAACTGTTCCACAAACGTCAATGAAATCAACCTGATGGAGACTTTAAATGTGTTGTCCAGCGGCAAACAGTTTTCCAATCCACAATAATGAACGTATCCACCGATGACATAGTACTACAAATGACTCTGCTGCCACACCCAGTGACCAGAAACTGCTCAATCACTAGCGTTGGGAATTCATCCGAGGTTACGGTGTTCACCTGTTACCTAACCTATACAACTGTTTCCATAGTTGTTGGAAAATTGGTAAAACAACAGAGTTTTTCCTGTAATATTTGATTGTTATTTGCCGCATGACCATTCTTAAGTATATTTTTTCTATTTAGCCTTTATAAATCATGTATACCAAAGCAGGTTTGGTACTGTAAAAAGGTCAGGTATTTTTATTTTGGGGAATAATAATTACTTGACTAAGAACCATTCGTGAAGGCATAATTTCAGATTTAAATTAAACTGGCACTAGCGACGCCGGAGCGTTCACAGGGCACGTGATCCGGAAAATACACAGTTTGCGTTAAGGATGGCTTGTATGGTCGCCTAAGCAGGACATGGAAAGATTAACTGTCCACAATACATGTGGCTTTGCACCGAATTCCAGGAAAATTATGTTTACGCTTAGGGTGAGGGCTATGACCAAGTTCACGGTTAGGGTTAGGTTTCAGTTTTAGTTTAAGGTCGAGGTCGGAGTTTGGGTCATGACTAACCTAAGGTTTTAAGGTTTTTGTCGTGGTATCTGCAGGATTTGGGTTAAAGATTAAAGTGACAATTGATTTTTATGTTAGGATTTGTGTTAGCGATAAGACACGGGTATATTTACCGTTCCTGAAATTTACCATGAGGCTACCTATTGTAAGTGGATGGGGTGGTTCGCATTCGCGCGTCCTGTTTAGGGGGCCATTCAAGGCATCCCTACCCAATTCGCTAATAAAAGTTTTCCCTGTATGACTGACGGTCTGGGCATAGCATCCTTTGGTTTCGAATTGAAGGCTTCTAGATCCGCCGTCATTATCTTTTTTTCACAGTCCTACTAACTTTCAAACGAGTTATCACTGTTCTTAGGGGAATTAGGGTGTCATCCCTTGAAATAATGCGGTCACTATGCGATGATATTGAAAACATGCCAACTCAACTTGTCCGAACAACCGAAACTTTAAGCAGAAGTTTGGAAGCTACAAGTACCTTCTGTCAAAATGGTGATAAGCATAGAGATAAGGGTTTTAGTTCCGTTTGTCCGGGACTATTTGTGTACAAAGTAGAAGTCTTTGTTTTAACTATCGTCAAGAGTTTTAACTTATCAATAACTCCGAAACGGCAGGCCGACCACCTTGAAATTTTTCCCCCTCGTAAAATTAATATTTCCATTCACGTTCTCAGGGGGTCATAACGAACAGAGGAGGAGAAATCAGCCTAACTGATAAGTTGCAATTCAAAAGTTTAAAAATGTCAGCACAACGTCCACCTATCAATGCGAGCAAACAATCAATGAGCTGAACGCATTCAAATTGTACGAACTGTTTTCAGCAACTTTAAACACGACTTACGCTCAGAATGCCAACTTATTCTTCTTCAGGCGGATCTCACACCATGGATAAGGTCAGCTACAATCCATTTGGAAGAACTCACAATCACGGCGTTTGAGAATGCCAACTTGGTTTCATGCCGTGTTATGCTGTAAAAATAGTTTAAAATCCGAAAATACAATTTCCTGCTTTCTTTCATCTTTCCGAAGTGAATGCTTGCAACTCAAATTATGGTTTGGCAAACATGTTTTCACTACACTATTATAAGGCAAGGAAATGAACACGATGAATCGGTTCAGAAGATGTGATCACTGGAACGCGGCGTTTATTGACCGGACGTTTTGGCTTCCGGCTCAAAGCAATCAGCAGAGACAGTGGAAGATAAGGATGATGGGGGCGCCGGAGGTGCAGTATTTATAGGACACATCGGTCATGCAACCGCGTTCTTGGTAGCCGTATAGGTGATTCGACACACTTCGTGGCCGTCTGCGCAATCACTTGGTATTTGCCTCCAGGCAAGAGCCCCAGGTTTGTCAGGCAACAGCACCTGGACATTTGAATCATAAATGGCTAGGTATGTATCATATCCAGTGCCTCGCTTTGAAAAGAGCAGCAATCAGTCTGGGGCATTGCTTTTGGGGTCATTCTCACTATAAGTCTTTCTCGGTAGTGTCGATAGAAGTGGGGAGGTTAGCTGAGGAACACAGTCGGAGAGGATTATGAGGCGTATTCATTGGAACAAGAGTTTTCTTCACTTGGTTATCTATTTCCATGAAGGATACGTTGGATTCTACTTACTAATTCCTTTGGAGTTGTCTGCCAAGTGTTCGTCCTTTCGGCAACCCTACTGGCTGCCTAGTTGAACCACCTAGTATGCAGGATGTCGATCGAGTCATCCTCTTCTGCTTCAGGGTAAGCCTGATTGACGAATATTGCTGAGACTTGGCATCCAACTGCACGAGAGGTCGACCGTTGAAGTCAGACAATTTCCACCGTATGCTCCACACGAGGTGGTGCAGGGACTGTGGCTTGCGCGTGATTTGGTTTAAAGTGATAGTAGACTTGCGCTGCATCTACCACACTCTCTCCTCCTCCCTCACCTGAGCCCGGTGTCATGACAGAGTCAAGAAGACCGGAGATGGGAGAAGATGCAGGTGGCTGGCGCGGCCGCAGCCACCCCTGGGCGTACCACCACACCTGGCTCGGATCCCACGGAGTGGGAATGCCATAAAGGCCACATTAAGAAGGAGCCATTGCAGCCTGACTCTCAGTCCGCCAGTCAGCCACTCCACACAAAACACACATTGGGTTGACCACGCTGTTCGAGTTATCCCGTCAGTTGGTAACATTCCAAGCCATGGCATTTAGTGCACCGTGATAGTTTCAAGCGCGTCAGATTGTTTATAGTGAGGAAAATGCGCTGAGCCATCGACCTCACTCTTTTCCCCTACCCCCATCAATCCGACTGCCGTCCGAGCCGGTCAGTTGTATGTTATGGTAGTGGGCACAGCTGCTGGTGACCTCGTCTACGTGTACTACGTACAGAACGTGCCCCCAAACCCATAGCAAATTACCAGGAATTCACACAACAGGGGACTGAACGGCTCACATCTCACGTATGTGAGAAAGCCAGAGGTCACATCAGGAAGGAACCATCGCAGCCTAACTCTCAGACCACCAAAAAGCCACTCCATGCTGCACACATTGGACTGACTGTGAGGTCTGTGTGTAATTTTCACTTGGCCACCTTCCAACGTACAGCGCTTATCGCTACCGCACTCTCTCCTCCTCCCCCGCCTCTGCCTGGTGTCATGACAGAGTCAAGAAGACCGCATATGTGAGAGGACGCAGGTGACTGGCGCGGCCGTGGCCGGCTATGGCTGTGCCACCACTCCTGGCTCGGATCCCATGGAGTGGGAATGCCATAAAAGCGACATTAAGAAGGAGCCATTGCAGCCTGACTCTCAGTCCGCCAGTCAGCCACTCCACACAAAACACACATTGGGTTGACCACGCTGTCCGAGTTATCCCGTCAGTTGGTAACCTTCCAAGCCATGGCTTTTAGTGCACCGTGATAGTTTTAAGCGCGTCAGATTGTTTATAGTGAGGAAAATGCGCTGAGCCATCGACCTCACTCTCTCCCCCACCCCCAACAATCTGACTGCCGTCCGAGCCGGTCAGTTGTATGATGCGGTAGTGGGCGCAGCTGCTGGTGACCTCGTCTACGTGTACCACGTATAAGACCTGCCCCCACCCCAAACACAACCACCAGTAATTCACACAACAGGGGCCTGAACGGCTCACATCCCACGTATGTGAGAAAGCCAGAGGTCACGTCAGGAAGGAACCATCGCAGCCTGACTCTCAGACCACCAATAAGCCACTCCATGCTGCACACATTGAACTGACTGTGAGGGTCTGTGTGTAATTTACAGTTGGCCACCTTCCAACGTACAGCGCTTATCGCTACCGCACTCTCTCCTCCTCCCCCACCTGAGCCCGGTGTCATGACAGAGTCAAGAAGACCGCAGATGTGAGAGGACGCAGGTGACTGGCGCGGCCGTTGCCGGCCATGGTGTGCCACCACTCCTGGCTCGGATCCCATGGAGTGGGAGTGTCTCATATACGTCACGATTTCTGTCATTATGAGGGCATCGAAATCCCTCCCGATCTCATAGAATCAGCCCCAAGCATTTTTCATGTAATCAAACGTGACTTCGGCGAAACTGGTTATTGTACTAAACGCGGTTCAAAATAATGGTCCTATTCTCCACATTACAATCAACATCAATGTTAGCTTGAATGACATTGTTCGAAACTTTGGTCGCTGTACTTAAGCATATCGTAGCGTGCTCTTTTTGATTTCTCATAGCGAGGACGTTAAGGAACAGAGTGTTGTCATGGTAGATTAACAACCATTCTGTTTCTCTGTGAAGTAGGAGACATACTCATTGAAGTTTATCTGCTACGCTTGGTTCATTTTCGAACCATCTTCAACACAACATACCTCAGACGGATGCAGTTCATTCGCACAAGCTTAAAGTGTGTGGACAATTTATTGAGGTATATATGAGTCATTGTGCTAAACTTTAGAAAGTTTTCGACTTCTAAATTCTGCGCATCCACATTAAATGGCCGAGAAACTCCATATGTTACCCTAGCACTTTCTTAGTTTCAGGCTGATAAAACGTTCTCTTCACCGCAGCATAATAATGGATGCCAAACATAAAAAAGGAAAGCTTGCAAATGCTGACTCTCACCAGAAGACGTGGTGCGACATTAAATTTAGACTCAAACACTGTCCTTTATATGTAACTCTATCTAAGCCATTTTTAATGGTGACTGGTACAATTTTCAGTCACTTTGAAAATACTCACGAGTGCGCAACACAGACTTTTGATGAATTCGATGATCGGTACAGACAGAGTGAGTGATGTTTTTGGTAGACAGAGTAAGGACCCTCGGTGCAGTTGTGGGCTTGGCTAGGTAGATCGTTTAAAGCATCACCTGTGTTCACAGAATTAACTCTTTGTCCTTTTACATTTTCATGTATTGCGGTAGAAAGCAAGTTTTTAATCTACATCGATATAAGTAGTTTAAGGTAGGTCATTTAGGGCCAAGAGGTGTTGCTTCATTAAAAGTGAGTGCTGCGTAACCTAGGATGTTCTGTACTGACCGTATGCAGTTGAATAAGAGGTCGCGAAATTTTATGACGTCCTTAAATTCTACTTATTTCGTCGCTTTGCCTTGTTCAAAATTGGTTATTAAATGTCAGTTTCAGACAACGGATATTTTAAAGATGGGTAACCGATTCTAAGGCTGTTTCCGAACGCGTTTTACAGATTTTATGAACAATAAAGGACTCCTTTGCGCGTTAAGAAAACGCATTTTACCCCTATGGGAATTAATTGACTGCTCTTTTATTTTGCCCTCACAGTAAGTTAAAATTCCGAAAAAATGTGTCTGTAGACTAAATGACTGACGTTTTCTTGTCAGTGCCAGGAAAGTAAATTAGGTAAACTTCATATGCCACAATAGAAATAACACAATGGTAAAATGCAATAAAATAAAGGAAAAAAATGTGCGTTTTGTAAATGGACGACATGCATCCCAGGAATTTCAAAGTATATAAAGAAATACAGAGAACTATTATGTTTGAGTAAAAGGTGGACGCAAATGTTACTCCTTCCACAAGCATAACCTTTAAAAGCCAAATCACTTTTCTTCTAAACGTTTAGAAAACAAAATATTT
Source organism: Schistocephalus solidus (assembly GCA_017591395.1). Lineage (NCBI taxonomy): Eukaryota > Metazoa > Platyhelminthes > Cestoda > Diphyllobothriidea > Diphyllobothriidae > Schistocephalus > Schistocephalus solidus. The sequence goes on along the minus strand of WEDG01008756.1, from coordinate 84,017 downwards.
CTGTTCATTTTTTCTGCAAATTATAAGTAAATTTATAAAAACCTCAAAAGTTAATGAGAGCAGTTGATAATATGTAAGCGGTCACTTCTTACCGGACGTAGCGAATGCATGTGGATGAAAAGGAACTGCTTTTAAAGGGAGATTAAGCTCCGCAATGATTAATAGTACAACCTTAAAGAAGCGACCAGGCGATGTCCAGGCACCAGTTCAGAAGAAGAAAAGGCTATCACTGGCCAAAACTCCCTGTTCCAGTGATCGCCTCTTCTTCTGAATTACAAACTTACTTAAATAGCATATTGAAATCGAAAGCGAATTTCCGAATTTTAGTTAACATTTCATGAGATAGCTAACCTACTGTCGTACAGTACATAGACAGTACCTGTATACAACCAATTTCCAGCTATCAATAGACGTAAAAATAAATGATGAAACATGCGTGCGCGCTAACTAAGCCAAGGGCAGAGAGAGAACAAAAATACATATGGACAATACGAATCTTTAACAAAAAATAAGAGTATTAGTATTGGTTGATGAACGCTCACTGATTGCTAACGGAACTCACTCCTCCTGGTCTACCTTGGAGCTCACTCCCGAGCCATGCCAGCAGTTGCACAGTGGCTGGTATCACAGGCAGATGAACATGGTGGCCATTTCTGACTCACTAACCACGACTCAATGGTTAGAGCGTTGGACTTCTGAGCATCAGGTCCCTGGTCAGAGCCTCGGGCGCTGCACCACCTGGGATTGGTTTTGATAGACTGCTGACGGCTAATGAGCCAGAAATGGCCACTCTGGTCTCCCTTGTCTTTTCCAGCCATTTTCAGCTGGCAATAGTATAAGTACTGAACAAATACTGAACTAGCCGTGTAGTGTGAATAAAATAATGAAAATGACGCACTTGAGAAGTTTATAGGTCCTCAGAAATTGAGGTTGTACATACTTTGGTTGCAATGGGCGGCCACAAAGCGATCGTGCCTGAGGTACGTCACACTCTCCGCGCCAGTGCTTTGCGCAGGCCACCCTGGTCTTTGTGGACACACAGAACCCAATGTACCTACTCAATGCGTCAGATCACAAGTACAGTGTGGGGAGGAGCCACATAGTGTCCTACGTTTTATATAGTAATTAAAAGCGCATATGGCTTCCTATTTAGTTCCTACATGTTGGAACGCTGGTCTTTTAGCTGGGCACGCTTTGCGCCATCTATGTCATGTACGTTCAGGAAAACTTACGTTTATTATGGTACATGAATTTTTGGCAGGAACGCATTATGCGACAAAACTCAAGGAACAAAGTATAGGTCATCGTGTTATACGTGACCGTACTATATAGATTGGTAACCCTAACTCTGTCTTGTGTTCGTTGACGGGTTAGCAAGGTGAGACCGAGTCAAAATGCAACGATTCGGTAGTTTCAAAACTCATCCGTTTTAGTTTGATACTAAAGGGTCACGCAGAGCGGGCCTCATTCTTACTCCCGTCAATGGTTCGAATAAATGTGGGTCAGTTCAGCTTGGAAGGCTATCGCGCATGTTGGTCGGCGTGACGTATCTTGCAATCCGCACACTTTTCGAGGCAACAAAATTTTGTACGACCCGACTAACCCGGTAACTAATGCTTTACTCTTATGAAAATAATGGAAAGGGTTAGGCTTAGTTTGGCGCGCTCCTTTTACCTAACGTAGCCCCATCCATAGGAATCCTATGATAACCGGTCGCGTATTACTGGCTGATGGTTCACAGAAAGCACTGTGGTGGCGACCAGTGGTGAAATTGTGTTGAGAATGTGGTATCCACGCGCAGGCAGCAGGTGGGTGAGACGCACCCAGCGCTTTCCAGTGTGCACCCAAGAAATGCGGCGCTAGGCCAACTTAAATTAGGGAATTAAGGTAGAAATGGGGCCTGTTCGGAGAGGTTAGTTGACGGTCTTAAAAAGGAAAAATCGTAGTTGAGCTGCCTGATTGTTTTAGTGTATTAAAAATCCACTTTTAGGTAGATAGTTGAAAGCGGTACTCAGATGCACGCCCACCATGTACTGCTTCGTAAATTTAAACCTAGCCTAAGATGCTTATTCACAACAAATGTCAAAACGACTAGATCTTGCTGACTCGACTGGCCGGAATGTCCTGGCAACAGGCCCCCCACAATTCTGTCCAAGTTTGAAGCCATTTTCGGGTAAGAGGGTAAAATAGGTCAGAGATTTGAAAGCACTTCTTTGTTCAGAGTGGAAGGAAAGAGGGAAAAGAGGGAAGGCAACGAAAGTGGAAGGAAAAGAGAGAAGAGGAAGGTTATGATAGTGGAAAGAAAAGTAGGAAAGGCAACGAGAGTGGAAGAAAAAAAGAGGGAAATGAGGGAAGGCAACGAAAGTGGAAGGAAAAAAGAGAAAAGAGGAAGGCAATGAAAGTGGAAGGAAAAGAGGGAAAAGAGAAAAAAGGCAACGAAAGTGGAAGGAAAAAGAGGGAAAAGAGGGAAGATACTGAAAGTGGAAGAAAAAGTGGAAAAGATGGAAGGCAACGAAAGTGGAAGGAAAAACAGGAAAAAGAGGGAAGGCAACGAAAGTTGAAGGAAAAGAGGAAAAAGATGGAAGGCAACGAAAGTGGAAGGAAAAAGAGGGAAAAGAGGGAAGGCAACGAAAGTGAAAGGAAAAGAGGAAAAGAGGTAAGGCAACGAAAGTGGAAGGAAAAGAGGGAAAATATGGAAGGCAAGGAAAGTGGAAGGAAAAAGAGGGAAAAGATGGAAGGCAACGAAAGTGAAAGGAAAAAGAGGGAAAAGAGGGAAGGCAACGAAAGTGAAAGGAAAAAGAGGGAAAAGGGGGAAGGCAACGAAAGGGTCGAATTAAAGAGGTTTGAGGTTGAACTGCCTGGGCTGCTGAAAGCATTTTTGTTTTCCCTGACACAAATAGTAGCAAAGGTAGCTAAATGGCTACTGTCATCACAGGAGGAGAAAAGCAACAGAATTTAACGATCAAAAAATGGAAGGCAGTACGCAGAACAGGATCAGGGGTATCTACGTTACCTGCAGTAAGCCTGGACTGAGGCAAACATTTACAGAGCATTAATTTAGAAAACTCGTTACTTTAAGCTTTCTGTCGGAACTTACATCTGTCCACATAGCTTATGATTACAAGTATAGTTTTTGGTTTAGTATTAACTTTGTAAGTATCCACGTCTTATAAATATTGCACCCCAGGCGCCCCCTCATCCTTATCTGCCACTGTCTCTGATGATTGCTTTGAGCCGGTAGCCGAAACGCCTGGTCAATAAACGCATCGTTCCAGCGATCATATCTTCTGAACCGATTCATCGCGTTCATTTCCTTGCCTTATAAGAGTGTAGTAGAAAAATGTTTGCCAAACCGTATTTTGAGTTGCAAGCAGTCACTTCGGAAAGATGAAAGAAAGCAGGAAATTGTATTTTCAGATTTTAAAATATTTTTACAGCATAACACGGCATGAAACCAAGTTGGCATTCTCAAACGCCGTGATTGTGAGTTCTTCCAAATGGATTGTAGCTGACCTTATCCATGGTGTGAGATCCGCCTGATGAAGAAGAAATTGGCGTTCTGAGCGGAAGTCGTGTTTAAAGTTGCTGAAAACAGTTCGTACAATTTGAATGCGTTCAGCTGATGGATTGCTTCGTTCGCGTTGATAGGTGGACGTTGTGCTGACATTTTCAACTTTGAATCGCAACTTATCGGTTAGGCTGATTTCTCCTCCTCTGTTCATTATGATCCCCTGAGAACGTGAATGGAAATATTAATTTTACGAGTGGGAAAAATTTCAAGGTTGTCGTCCTCCCCGTCTCGGCGTATTGGCTAAGTTTAAAACCTTGACGATAGCTAAAACAAAGACTTCTAATTTGTGAACAAATAGTCCCAGACAATGGAACGAAAACCCTTATCTCTATGCTTATCACCATTTTGACAGAAGGTACTTGTAGCTTCTGAAGTTCTGCTTAAAGGTTAAGATGTTTCGGACAAATTAAGTTGGCATGTTTTCAATATCATCGCATAGTGACAGCATTATTTCAATTGCTAACACCAGAATTCCACTAAATCAGTGAACTGGTTTGAGAGTTAGTAGGACTTTGAAAGAAAGATAATCACGGTGGATATAGAAACCTTCTGTTCAACCAGTATTCGAAACCAAAGGAGGTTTAGCCCAGGCCGTCAGTTATACAGGAAAACGTTTGTCAGCGAATCGGGTATGGATGCCTTTAATGACCACCTAAACAGGACGCGCGAATGGGAACCGCCCCATCAGCTTACAATAGGTAGCCTCATGGTAAATTTCAGGAACGGTAAATATACCCGTGTCTTATCGCTTACACTAACCCTAACATAAAAGTTCAATTGTCACCTTAATCTTAACCCAAACCCTGCAGGTAACACGACAAAAAAACCTTAACCCTTAGATTAGTCACGAACCTAACTCCGACCTTGATTTTAAACTGAAAGTTAAACATAACCCTTAACTTAACCATAACCCTCACCAGTATTGTAGACAGTTCCTTTTCCCGTGAACGCTCCGTCGTCGCTAGCGCTAGTTTACTTTAAATCTGAAAATATGTGTGCATGAATGATTCTTAGTCAATTACTTATTATTCCCCAAAAGAAAATTACCTGACCTTTTTATAGCACAAACTCTGCTCTGGTATACATGATTTATAAAGACTTGATGGAAAAAGTATACTTAAAGTATGCTCATGTAGCAAAGGACAGTCAAATACCACAGGTAAAACTATGTTGTTTTACCAATTTTCCAACAACTATGGAAACAGTTGTATAGGTTAGGTCACAGGTGAACACCGTAACCTCGGATGAATTCCCAGCGTTAGTTATTGAGCAGTTTTTGGTCAATGGGTGTGGCAGCAGAGTCATTTGTAGAACTATTTCATCTGTGGATACGTTCATTATTGTGGATTGGAAAACTGTTTGCCGCCTGGACAACATATTTGAAGTCTCCATCAGGTTGATTTCATTGACGTTCGTCGGACAGTTGAATGTTTCTGAAAGAGCACAAGTATAGTCATATATATTGCATAGGCAGAACATTAGAGAAGAGCTATGCGTTCCCTTTAAATGTATGCTGGCAAAAATATCCTGCTTTAAGCTCTAATCTTATTCAGACAAGAGAGGTTTGTTAATTCGAAGAAAGAGCTGGGTAGAATTAACCGATAGAGAATACCTTCTGATCTGCTGCAGGCCCGAGACAGGCGGCATAGGTATGCCAGAATGCACAGAGTAAAAATCATCGTGAAGGTTTTTTTTGTAACGATGCAATTTATAGTTTCAAAGCGGACCAATCCGCGGTGACGTCCATCGTTCTTGCCCCTAGCCAGACTGAACTTTAGGATAAGTTTCTTTGAGGGGCACTGTCAGATATTCTGAGAATTGGTTTTCTGAGACCGTTGACCTGCGATGACCCGAAGGAAACTCCCCGTTGACGCAATTGCCACACAGGCTACCTTAAAAATTTTGTTTCAGTAAACCTTGATCAGCAGTTGTCTGACTTGTGCGAATGTATCCAAATTTTGGAACACCCTTTGCGATGCCTTTAGGTAAAATGTTTTTGACAGGTGAACTGAACTTTTCCAACTTCAGCAGGCCCTTAAGTTTTGGATAAATGTACGTATTACAAGTCAGACGGCGCATGTAGATCATTCTGTGCGATAGGCTAACCTCACGGTGATTGTCGAATTTGACTGTCAAACTGGCGATTATTTCAAAAGTTCATGGGTCTGCGCGCATGACCGAATTAGTCTACGTTTGGTCCATGTATGCATTTTGAGTGAAGTTGCGTGGATGGGGAGCGTACGTGTGTCCACACCGGATTAACTGCCCTCTTTTTCAATATGACTGGTAACCACATGGTCTGTGGGACAGGTGTCAAGTGGTCTTCTTAGCTATCAAAAGTTGCCTTATGAAGCTGTGATAACTGAATCGTCCCATATCCTTACTGCAAAATGCGTACAAGTCCCCTTGGTCCCTGAGTGGACATATGTATACACTCCTGTAACCGTACCATTTTGAGGATTCAAATGTCGGTCGCCATTGCTGCACAAAATTACACAGGGTGTGAACTTTTTCAAAAATTGAAACCTCGTTTCACTAGACCAAAATAACACTTAATAGAAATAAAATTATTTGATTGATAGGGATGCCTCGTATGTCCGCCTAAACAAGACAGGAAAATAGGAGCCAACCAGGATACATGTGACTTTGCGCTAACTCCCGGGAATTTCGTAAAAGGGTTAAGTTTTGCGTTCATGTTAACTGTAGATTTTAGACTAAAGATTGGGCTAGGGTTAAGGTTAAGATTCTAGTTTTGTCTTATTTTAGGGTAAGCGTTAGGCTTAAGACACGGAAATATTTATCCTACCCAAAGTACTGCCAGGCCACCTATTATAAGCGGGCGGTGCGGTTCCTATTGCCCTATCCTGTTTCTGCGGCCATACGAGGCATCCTAACCCAATGTTCGATCGCATATTCCCACCAATCATGAACTTCGAAAAATAGCCAATACATCCATTACATCAAGAGGGGAGATCCAGTTTCTAGACCCGCCACCTCTACCTGTCATACACGGCCTGCTTACTCACCCTTACAGATGACCGTAAGTGGACTCCGGCGCAGCCCATACACTATGAATGGGAAGGATTGGTAGTGCGTGACTAAAATTTAAGAAGTTGAATAGCACTCCTGCTAATGATTCAAGGTCTTCGGCTACTAAACTCTACACGTTGACATCAAGTGCCCTTGAACCTCCACCCACTACCATAGATATTGCTGCGATTCATTTTGATAAATAAATAAATCGTCATCTGCTCCTCAGCTTTTATGCCTGCCATGTAAAGACTATCATACCTTACACAAAACCCTTAAGAACACACCATATATTATTCATAAGATTTTAAAAATGAATGTGTTTTTCGTCGTATGGTTCATAAGGGCAGTTAATAAACGTTGAGATCCCATTTGCAAGCATTCCCAGTCAAAAACGCGTTTCGATCAGCACTTAGTGAGGTTGGCTACTGAAGTTGCATAGACAAGCATGGGTGCTATTAAACCCAACTTTACGCTTTCGGATTAATTCTGGTATTCGCATGCACCCTGTAAACCTACAGACAGCAGACGTTCAGTTTACCCTTCTGGTTTATTTAGGCAAGCAGACTAGTCAATTTGTTAAAAGCACAGTTTACCTAATGTTATCACAAAATGTGTTCCAAAATGTGTATACCTTCGCAAATTTCAGACAACTGCTGATCAAGGTTCACTCAAACAAAAATTTTCAACGAAGCCTGTGTGACAATTGCGTTAACGGGAGTTTCCTTCGTGTCATCCGAGGTCATAGGTCTGTGTGTGTGTATTCTTGCCAAGAAGTGATCGGATGAGCAGCAGCTCGCGGTTGGTCGGCATCGTTCGTGCCGAGGTCATAGGTCTGTGTGTGTGTATTCTTGCCAAGAAGTGATCGGATGAGCAGCAGCTCGTGGTCGGTTGGCATCGTTCGAGCCAGATCTAGGAGTATGGATCATGCCCACATAGAGCCATCGTTCCATTGCTCAAAAGTAGCAAAATCTGCCATGTCAAGTTTGTATCTAATTAAGCGAGCGTTTGCAAAGTTCGACAAAGAGTGCTTTAATAAGGTCTTCGGGATGTTCGTGCGACCACAAATGGAATTTGCCATACAAGCCTGGAGATCGTGGTCTGTCAAAGACCGCAACACCCTTAAGAAGGTCCAAAGACGTGCAACTAAGCTTGTTCAAGGTCAAAGCTGCCTGCCTTACGAGACACGATTGTCTAATCTTGATCTGCTTCCTCTTGACTATAGACAGCTAAGCGGCGACTAAATACAAGCCTTTCGAATGCTGCGGCTTCAGGATTGTTGCCTTGCATCTGGCGACTTCTTTGAGCTGGCCACTACCACTACTTTGCGAGGACATCCTATTAAACTACGAGTGACAGGTGCAAGACTCGACACAAGAAGGTTCTTCTTCTCCAACAGAGTGATTAAGGCCTGGAATGCTCTGCCGGCCGACATAATCATGTCCCCATCCGTTGACACTTTTAAGCGGAAGTTTGACCAGTACAGCCATAAGTACCACCACGACATCCGAACCTAACACATTTCCTGAAACATATTCCCATCCACAATGTTCGCGTCATATAACATACTACTCCCTATTTTTGAGTAACATTATTTTATAATTGTTTGTCCGATGCCCTTTAGTGTGTCGGGGAGATAACCCTTTGTCCAACGTCCATTATATGTCAGCCTTTTTAATTTACAGTGTCACTGACATCAATAGGGAGCTCAAAGGCTTTGCCTATATTTTCCTTAATAAAACTGAACTGAACTGAAAATTGGTCCTCTGAGCCCTGGTGTGAAGAATGTTTACAGGGCGAAGGAATGTGTATGCGCCACAATAAGCCACTGAAAGCGGCCTCAAGGCTGAAAGAAAAGGTCCTCAGTTAGCAGTAAGAAGACGAGACCATCTATCCCAGGTAACCATGCGCACACTTGACACTGGGCATAAATTCGCGTGGGAGAACATTTGGGTTGTGTTCACCTGCCCAACAAGGCATCAGATGATAGCTAAGAAGACCAAATGCCATCTGTCCCACAGACCATGTGGTAACCAGTTATATTGAAAAGGGGGGAAGTTAATCCGGTGTGGACACACGTACGCTCCCTATCCACACAACTTCACTCTAAAGGCATACATGGACAATACGTTGGCTATTTCGGTCATACGCGTAGACCCATGAACTTTTGGAAATAATCGCCAGTTTGACAGTCAAAGTCGACAATCACCGTGAGGTTAGCCTATCGCACAGAATGATCTACATGCGCCGTCTGACTTGTTATACGTACATTTACCCAAAAACATTAGGGCTTGCTGAAGTTGGAAGAGTTCAGTTCACATGTCAAAAACATTTTACCTTAAAGTCCTCATAAAATGCGCATACTTTCGCACAAGTCAGACAACTACTGATCAAGGTTTACTGAAACAAAATTTTTAAGGTAGCCTGTGCGGAAATTGCGTCAATGGGGAGTTTTCCGTCGGGTCATCCAAGGTCAAAGTTCTCAGAAAACAAATTTTCAGAATATCCGACAGTGTTACTTAAAATTTTCGGTCACACTGTCATTTCATGTCTTAGGAGACGCACAGATAGTCGATCGCCTGTCTATTTTGGAAAAGATTTTGCAATAGCAAAAGTATTGGAACTGACTTAACGGATTAACTTATTTTCCCTTAAAAGGTGAAATTGGAAGACTTATTGTATAATTGAAACGGCAAATCTTAAAAAACTTCATTTGCTGGCTTTTTCCGGATGCTCTATGTCTAATATAAAATTTCCACAAACGTGTACAACCGCTAAGTAGCAAATAATAATGAAGGAAACAACAGAGAGGAATTGATCCCGACACTGATATATATCTAGATGTCTGTTTGAATGTTTATTTCTAAAAATATCAAAATTTGATTTGGTTCTTTGGCCCTTAATAGCTCTCTTTTTTTTCCTGTGTTATTTGCGCTGCTCCAGGCCCAGCAATTTAGATAAGTCGTACGTTGAGACGTTTTTTGCAAGTGATATATTAAGCATCCCGTCTGAGAACACATTTTTTATCTTCTCTTAGCATATGTTTATATATTCAGCTTCTGTGCACGTTAAAATATTCCTATAAATGTGTAGCTACAGAGAACTCTGTGGATCCTGTCTTGACGATTGCATTAACTTTAATGATACGGTTTTAACGCACTAGACAAATCCAGCATTTATCAAAAACCCTTACTGTAGCTGTTGCGTCCCGGCTTTAGGTGCACTTCCATATGGTTCAAATCGGCTTTGTAATTCCACCATTGGAAGAAAATGTAGGAATTCTTATGAATTTTATGCTTTAAAGGTGCCTGAGGATACAGTTGCACCTTTGAGATACCGTCGCGTTTTTGCTTCGTCCAAAAGTTCTGCGCAGTTTCAGGAAACCAATTCTGTTCTCAAGTATCCATTCTTCCGCTCAACCTCCTTTGAAAAGAGTAGAAAATGGTATATTAAGGAAGTGGCTGCTCAGCTTAGTCGTGGCGGTTTATTTGAAGATCCCTTTTTTCCTGCGTCGGCCACCTCAATTGCTCCGACCTGTCGTGTTAATCTCACCTGGCGTCGTCCCGCTGTGAGTTCACGTTTCCCATTTCTCTCTTTGTTGGTTATTTGAACCTTTTGGCGCTTTTAATAACCCTGTATTTACCAGAATATCGGGAGTATTCGTTTTATTCTGGGAATTTTCATATAAATATGAGGTTAGAAATCCCAGTCCTCGATACTACTTTGCCAGATGTCTAGCGTGACTTAATATTAATAAATTTCTAGGGATCAGTCTTCTTCTGTTTGAACTATAACATCTTCCTGCTTGGTTGGTTTTCCAGTTGTCTGGTCATGTTAGCGCCAGTTTGACTAAGTGTTCGTTTTTAATTATATTTAAATTCTGCCTTGTGGAAAGTCAGTCTTCGGTTTCATCTAATAATTTCGTTTTCTCTAAATTTTGTTGCCTACAGGAAATAAACGGGTTCATATGATTTCGTATTTTTAGAGTTTGGCTGTCCCTAAAGGGTTTAGTAAATCGTAATTATAGTGCCTGAACATGTTGTGTGGTCGGAATTTGTGTGCGGCTTTCCACACTTCCCACGATCTCTTGTGGTGCCATTGTAGCAATCCAATAAGCACATGGTTTTTCTGATATCTCGGATTTACGCTAGTGACAAGCATAAATGGAACGAGCTGTCTGAGTTCATTTTTCATGCTGCTAAAGACTATAATAGTCATTAATTTCATGCGGATGAAAAATTTCTCAGCCTTTGTTCCTCTACCTCGCCTTAATTTTTGCCGTTTTATTCTACCACTCTTGATTTAAGACGATTATTCCAAGTTCCAATCCAACAAATTCCTCCGTCCTCGTATGTTGCGCACGCACTCTTTCCGTTAACCGTTGAATTGTCCTTAACCTTGCATGGAATACATACCATTACAACCTGGTTAAAGTCGTGTGCAGCCCGTCTCTCCGACGAAACTGTTCACTATCAGCAACGCTTTCCCCCTCATAGTATTCCTATAATCCAATAGTGCTTGGTCGGACATATTGTAAACCTACGCCATCCACAACCTTGCTGACATCTCTTTATAAATGGAGAATTTACTGACACAATTCTGTCTGAGGCCGGGCGTTCGGGTGACGTCCATTTCGAAGCGTAATACAAACTGCAAAAAACTGATTTCCTCTTATATGAATAGAGTACAATTACGTAGCTATTTTCCAATGATCTATATATTACAAAACCTTGGTGCGCCCATAAGCATATTGGGTTTCAAAGTCGCTTCACCGCACAGCGTGAACTAAAAACCCCAGTCCCTGTGAGGCAAATTCCTCCGTTTCATGATTCACAGGGAATTTATTGCGCATATCCAGAAGCAATCAGTGAAGGATTGTTTAGTTGTTTACGCTTAAACAAAAGGAGATGTTATTACAAAAAAATGAAATCGCCTTTGGAGTGCAACCATTTTCGCCAATCTTGCACGACACATAGAGTGCTCAGAAGTTTCTGTTTCCACCAGTTGCTGTTTTACGGAGGTACCCAAAATAATTATGCACCCGGGCTCTCGAGGTTCAGACCGCTTTTATCTTTACCCATTTTTGTATCGTATTTTGCAGATTGCTGCGTTATTATTGCGGATACTTGTTAGCAAATCTGTAGCCTGTAAAAATCATTGATGCTCCGATAGACCACACGATGTCCGCGTTACCGTTAGTTTCTACGGGGTCTGTTTCCGGTACACATTTATGGTTGGGAATCTGTTTGAAAACGGACTGCGACATTTACAAGGTTTCAGACTGTCCTCAGGCCAGGTTTCTGGTCGACTTGCCTCTCTTGTACTTATTTAACTCATTCATATATCCCTTATACCATAATTGACAGACTAGCAGTTTATAACGTAGGCAGATGCTTTATTGGGTTGACGTTGTTGGGCAATTGCAGACCGCCGGCGGTAATACATAAAAACTTCATTTTAGAGCCCAAGGTTCGATCAATATGATCACACCCCATCATCATCATAGCAAATCTGTATTTCCTATTTTCACCCAGCACACTTTAGAATGGAGCGAATGTAGTTACGGCGAAGACAGGGTGACTAAGCTGACCATTTCAGGTCTAAAAGGCGTCGTTGAGTAGTCATGTCCGACCCCAATAGGAGCCCGTTCTGTAACCGGAGCGACAAAAGTCCTTCAATCATAAGTTTTATACCCCTTAAAAGTACTCTCAGCTGCTCACCGATCGCACTGGTGCATTAATTTTCCGACCGTCATAGACGGGAGGGTAGTCATAGAGGTTTATCCTTGAAATATCGCTTTCGAAAAATTTATCGGATGGGGCAACCCTTGGTAATCTGCTTTTTACGATCTGGGAAACTTGCCTTGATTTTACTTGGTGCAAAGATTAGTTAATTTTAAATAGCCTATGAAGTGAACCTATTCAGACTCTCTTTTAGTCCCTCACCTGATTGCATTAGATGGCATGCGTGTGTTTCGCAAATGGGTATCCCTGCCCGAAGCTTCCCAGTCTTACCAACCCTTCTCTTGAAGTTTTGAAAACCATTTCGCGATTGGTTAGCCCCTTGTGCTGTAGGTATAAACAAACACTTGGGAGAAATCGTCTTTTGAGCATGTAGAACCTTTGCTGTCGTGTCTGTTCAGCATAGGCACATCCTACTATTAGCCGACTAGGGTATCTAGCCCCAAATGTGGTCTTCCCGAGGGCGTTTTGATAACCATTATTAAATACTGATCACTTGGCACTGCGCGACTCCTTTCGCTGACTCCAGACTGAAGCAGCATGATAAAACGAATCACCGGTGTTGCGTGGTACAACCGGGATGCACAGGCGAGCACCCCTACCATCTAGTTTTGAAATCATGAATTTCCAATTCTCTGCTACTGAGTAACAGCACATGCCCGCATTCGCTTATCAACTTTTCTAGAATATTAACATTACGTGGAAGCGCCATCCCCACGCGATTAGCTTCTCAGTTTACCGTTCTACTAATTAATATTTCCTTGTTTTTTTCCTTTCAGGAGATAGTGTCTAAACCGTTGTTTGTTGCTGATGGTATCAGCCGCTTTGATGTACAGCAAGGCGAACTAGGTAGGTCGTTCCGCATTTGTGCTTTCTTTGAGTGACTTGGCTTTTTTATCCTGTCGACGACGTCTCCTGAACTTTCCGAGATCATAGTTAAGACCACCGCACTGATCGACCCTTATTGCGGACAGGATCATGACTATACAGTCACTGTGATGTCTCATGGTTTCGATTAGCAAAGATTACTTAAGTAGGATTGTATTATTAAGAATCATGTAGAATAATCCTCAGAGGTTTAACGCACGTCAGCTTTTGAACGAGATTCTTTTCGACCGCCTGCAAAAATTCTCTTTAAAAAACGCACTACTTAAGTATTTCGAAATCTTCCGATTTATTTTCGATGCTCTTCAAAGGTCAAAAAACTTTGTTAATGAAACTTGCGCAAAAATATTCTTCCTTTTATTCATTTGAAATCAAACTAAGTCTTCTTAAAAATTTATACTTGTGGAAAGGGCGGTTTTTGGTTTCAAAGTACTTTCATAATTAGGAGCTTTTGGAAAACCTTGAAATGTCCATTCATTAAGCATCTTATCTGTTCATTTCTTAATGCTGCTTGTACAGTACGCCACATGGTTCACATCCACTGTAAAATTTTATGAGCCCCAGGAGTCTGACTAGTAAACCATGGACGATTCCGCCTTCTTGTCACCTTCCGCAAATCGTCCCTCGTCGCTGAAATTGGGGCAGTTCCTGTCTTTAGTGGTGGCACTGATTTTTGCATCACATTTAAAAGTGGGAGCTTAACTATGTTCAGCGAAATGTCGTCTTCCATGCTCTGACGCACCGAACTTCTTAGGGTACTACTACCTATCTCAAGACGACTCACTCGGGGCCTTTTCTACCTGTTTGTTCCCGTCGAGGGAGTTTGGTGGTGCAGAATGGCAACGAAATGCTGTCCATTTCAACATCCAGCCTCAGTACTATTATCATTGAGTTTTCAAGTGGAATTGCCTAAGGCTCATTTTGTAGCATTTGTGCCTATCTCCTTTACGGTATTTGTAGAGAATGAGAGCGAGATGACTGACCACCAATCACGGCTGCTGTCAATTCCTTCTAAGCCCCTCTAGCATGGTCACTTAAGGGCTAGATTCGCGTTCCTAAGGGCAATGTTTCAGCAAAAACATCTCATGCTTTGTCAAGCTGCTCTTAATTTTACGAAACCCATTTACGCGGGCGAACTCTCCTCCCCCTCCCACTACTTCCTCCTCTGGTCTTGCCGTATTTCCCTAATTACCAATCTTTCCCCTTCCCTTTGCTTTATCACTTTGCGCCCAATTACCCCCGTTTTTCCTCCCTCTTTTCCCTTTTGTGCACAATGCCGTCTCCAATTGTACTATCTCCGAGTTATTTATTCCTTATTTTATCACCAGCGTCTTCGTTATTATTATTAAGTCTATCTTGTCGCCTCATGTTGTCTTTATTCATCCTCTGTTTGTTCCTTTTCTACCTCCTTGTTACGCTTCCTACCATTTCTTTTGGGCACTATTGTACTTTTCTGCCCGTTTCTCCCTTCTGGTTTTCCTGTGGTTGCATCTTTCGGTGAAATTAAACCGTCGGAACCTGGCCTTCCTACAGCCCGGTGTGTGTTGATTGACTTTTCACAAGATTAAGGCATTGGTGTTGACCACGGGATGTTGAATTGCTTTTACACTTCTTCTGTGTGCACTTTCAAACTGTTACTGCTAATTAGATACGTCACGCAGTTGTTTTGCACTACGTGCAGATCATGTGCGGAGGATCATAGGAGGGAAAGAACCTGGTCCTTTTTGACAAATTGACTGGTGATTTCACCTCGACTGACGATCGCACTTCATTGGCATCTTTTTTGTTGTCTCTTTGAAACTCTTCGTCTCTTAGCTTCCGACCTCCCTGTCTTTTTGAAAATTCTGGTCTCCGATTATAGGTTTAATCTACTGCGTGTGGTTCCTGTAATATCCATATTGACCTGCCAAAGCCTAGATATCTCCCGAATGATCAGATTTTTAAAATTCCTTCACTACTGTCCTCCGATCCAATATTCAGCACTAACTGTGTTGTTTGTATCGCTGTCACGTTCTACCATAAATCCGACCACTGAAATAACGGTCGTAGCATCTTATTTTAAACTGCTTCCTGGAACTCGATCCCTCGCTTCTATCCACTTCGAGTTTATTCCCCCTTTGCTGCCTATCCCACACAGCACATTATTGCTCAAATCAATTGACTAGATGCACACTACTTTAGCCTCCATCCCCTAAGTGTTAGAGATCGCTAACAGCCGATGACTTATGACCCAGCCGAAAATAGCCTGAAGAGGTTTAAGAAAGCTACCGTCTTTAAATAAAATTATAATATGCTATCCGCAGCTAGAAGAACTTGGTTTTTCTCGTGTTTAAGCATTCGAGTGTACCACGCTAGGCGAAATGTTTGTGCTTATGGCTACCGTGGTCATTAATGTCCCACATCTCGCGATTTTGCCTGTGCCAAGCAGTTTTTAATTGACCGGTTTTCGATCCCCTTTCATCGTGAGTTGTTACGCCTAACTCCGAGGATTTTATTTATATATTTTATTTAGCTCCCTTAAGGGTACTTTCACGGTAAACATTCTTCCGGTGAATTTAAGAACAGATAAGCAAACACTGTACAGTATTCCGTTTGTATTTATAAAATAGACAGTCTCATACTTAAAAAGCGGTTAGCGAACAGTAAAAACAAACTCCTTGAAATTTGGTTGGAGAAGGCATAACATGAATGTGACTTGTTGGCTTTTAAGGAGAAAAAAATTGTCATTCATATGAAGGTAAACATGCGTGTGGGCACAGGAACGACCTACGGTTTCGAAATTTTCCTCGTTAAGGGAGAGAGGAGGATGTTTTCAGGATGACAGCAGAAGCAACCGTCAAGGTGGCGAGGAGCCCATCACGATCATTCGCGATCCGTACCCAGGAGGGGATAGTAAAGGCCGCGAGGACCGTCAAACGTGTGTGGGAAGATGCAATCATGATACTTCTTTGATGATCGAACAAACCACCAACAAGGTGGCTAAAACAGATGCATCCGACTTGATCGTGAACAGATCGCCTAGGGTCAAATTAGGTGAATATCATCGTTGTAGGGAGGGGAGTAATATTAATGGATTTAACAGCCAAATAAAAATGTGTGGGTTGTAAAAATCAAAGGGAAAGTATAGATTTGAATGAATCAAGCATGTATTATCTGCTTTTAAAGCCCAATAAGGTCCCTTTTCGGAGTACAGAAATTGAGTGTTAAGGAATGAAATGGCCTGTACTGCCTAATCATTCCGAGGTACGGTCCCTACGTAATTTAGACAGCTGTCACCCAATTTTCCTCCATCGCTGCGACATCAAAGACTGCTTGATACTGACTTCTGTCCAGACCGGTCTTCTTTGTCTCCCTCCATAAACACACCAACAATGGCTTTTATGCTCACGTATGACGGAGTGGAGGGAGCCATGGTCCGTTCACTAGGAAGTGTTATTTGTTTATTAAAATCCTCTAATCACGGATGTGCCAAACCTCAGGACTGCTCTTGCTGTCGCACGTCTGTGGTTTCATGAAGGGCGCCCCGATATGCTGCTTACATGCAGAATGTCAGTCAGTCGGGCTCAATAGCTGGGTACGGGTCAGACTGTGTAATTCCCCTCGGACCATTCGTCACCCATGTGCAGGGGAGGGGCAATTAGTTTGCGCTGCGCGAGGTCGTTTCGCCGCCCCTCAGCAAAATAACCTAACCATATGGTTGAGGACTGGTGCGGTGAATTGGGAGCCAAAAAGGAGACTCACAGCGACGACAATATTATGAATTTTGTCTGCCGCAATATATGAATTCAGGGATTATCGCTTCGGCCCTGCCTGACAACAAAAAAATTATGGTGTTGTTGAGGAATTAAACGGACCTCCAGCTCTCAGTGCTCTTTGGTTTAAACTTTTGTCTGTGACAGACCATGCCATACGAGTTGAGGCTGATGTGATGTAGTCCCCGTTTGTTTACGACGGGGGATGAAACGATGCAATTTACTGTAGGATGGCAGTAGAGAGGTATGCCTTCCCCCTCCCATCAGGCCATCATTGGACTGCCTGGGCTTGTCATTGTGTTTAACTTTTTGGTTGCATGCCGTGCTAACAATTTGTAGGCTATATTTTCGACGCTATCCACTCATGACTCGTACCAGTATTTGCTGACTGCCGCCTCCAGTAAAGTGGGGTCTTCAAATGTTTGCATACCTAAGGTGGCCTGTAAAGACGGGACCAGAGACGCATTGTCACTCATATACCTCTATGTTTCATCACTTCGTCATGCCCTTGCATAATGTTGTGGTCACCGTACTAACTCACTTGGAATCTCACACGCGATCCAACTCTATTCACTCATTTTGCCACGCCCTCGGGGAGAAATTCACTCTTCGTCAACTTTTAAGCTACTTATCTCTGCGCAGATAAGCAGCATCCTCCGCCGGGAAAATTGACTTATTGTTCGATGCCCTCATAATTTCCTGCATTTTTATCGGAAGAGCGATAATGAACGCAATTCCTGTGAGAAAACTAGTCGCCTTGATTCGTCTATCGCTACTGCAGTGGTCTGTATCAATGGCGATGACTGTTGCTAATCACGCAGTCCATCCTCGCCTTCAAACCTGCCCTGACTTGGTGTCTGACGCATCTTCCGTCCGATTCGTGTTCACTGTATGATATTTTGCCCCCTAAACGGGCCACGTGGTAGATGCGTTGGACCAACACGGGGGCCACATCAGGGCACGGCATGCGTTATTCGGGTTGCGCTCCGCTAACAAATGCCGAACATGGGAGGTGTGGTGGCACGCCTAGGGGCGGCTAGGACTTAGGGGACCCGGCCGCGACAGCCACCTGCGTCCTCTCCCGCCTCCGGTCTTCTTGACTCTGTCTTGACACCGGGCTCAGGTGGGGGAGAAGGAGAGAGTGCGGTAGATGCAGCGCAAGTCTACTATCACTTTAAACTAAATCACGCGCAAGTCACCGTCCCAGCTCCACTTTCCCATGGTGCATACGGTGGACATCGTCGGACTACGACGGTCGAACTGTCGTGTGTGTGTGTGTGTCCCCGCGTTGTGCCCCCTAAATGGGCCACGTGGTAGATGCGTTGGACCAACACGGGGGCGACATTAGGGCATGGCATGCGTTATTCGGGTTGCGCTCCCATAACAAATGCCGAACATAGAGGTGTGGTGGCACGCCTAGGGGCGGCTAGGACTTAGGGGACCCGGCCGCGCCAGCCACCTGCGTCCTCTCCCGCCTCCGGTCTTCTTGACTCTGTCTTGACACCGGGCTCAGGTGGGGGAGGAGGAGAGAGTGCGGTAGATGCAGCGCAAGTCTACTATCACTTTAAACTAAATCACCCGCAAGTCACCGTCCCTGCTCCACTTTCCCATGGTGCATACGGTGGACATCGTCGGACTACGACGGTCGAACTGTCGTGTGTCCGCGTGGTCAGCCCAATGTGTGTTTTGTGTGGAGTGGCTGACTGGCGGACTGAGAGTCAGGTTGCAATGGCTCCTTCTTAATGTGGCCTTTATGGCACTCCCACTCCGTGGGATCCGAGCCAGGTGTGGTGGCACGCCCAGAGGCGGCTCCGGCCGCGCCAGCCACCTGCGTCCTCTCCCGCCTCCGGTCTTCTTGACTCTGTCTTGACACCGGGCTCAGGTGGGGGAGGAGGAGAGAGTGCGGTAGATGCAGCGCAAATCTACTATCACTTTAAACTAAACTCACGCACAAGTCACCGTCCCTGCACCACCTGGTGTGGAGCATACGGTGGACATCGTCGGACTACGACGGTCGAACTGTCGTATGATATTTCAGTCAGTTGTCACGTCGCCTTGCTCTCGGCTCCTCTTTGAGACAGTAGAGTCCTCGGTATTACGTTTTTCTGTGCTCTCTGGTTTCACGAACAGTCAGTTGCTGGTTACAAAACCCGGTCCCGGGTTTGACCGTTACACTTCCAGGGGCACTGTGCACAAAGAATGTGGCGGCTCATCTCAGACTGCTCTCTTTGAGTTTTTTTGTTGTCCGTAGTCAGCGTAGATGTGACATTTTGTACACTAGGATGAGTTCCCATCCATCTGATCGAAGACTCAGTGCAAACCAGCTCTCTTTTGTGATTAGATTACTTGGTTGTTATGCAACCTGGTAGGTGATCCTCGTTTTGCAATATCTACCATAGTGGAGGCATTCGCCAATCACGTTACGGGACCTGGTTGCCACGTGCTTATGGGTTCGATCTACCGTCTCGACTACGAATACACGCAGAGAAAGAATACTGGTCAAGACAAGGGAGACTGGAATGGCAATTTCAGGCTTATTAGCCGTCATCAGCCGGCCACAACCAGCCCCGAGGTTCGCAACTATCAACGCTCAAACCCGCCTTCTGGTCGTTAGAAGTTCAACTTTCTAACCCTTGAGTCCCGGGCTTGTATTCCTCTCGGTTGAGATCGGGAATATTAACTGTGATAGAGGGTGCTAACAGATCCCTATCATCCTGAGAACGCATCTATTGGATTTTAGCTGTCAATCAGATTGGTGCTGGTGCTGCCTTTTGGCTTGATAACATTTTGCTTTGGACTGATTTAGCTGTATTCTATTTTCACCTCCATTTTTTAGGTGACTGTTGGCTTCTCGCTGCGGTTGCAAGCCTGTCTCTTCACGACAACCTCTTTCACCAGGTAAATGGGTAGCAATTTAGCGTTTTGGGCTTTCTCTGTCTCTCCGATTGTCAAAGAACTACTCAAACCAGGACTGGCTTATGCTATCAGGACTGTGCTCTATGTCATTTTCGTTGTCCCACTAACCCGCTGCCTCGGCGCACTCTCCTGCAGGTCATGTCGCACAGGTCGATCGTCAACCTCTGCGCGTTTTACCTACATATTCATCATTGCCATTTCAGCTGAAATATTCCTTGTCATGAACTCCTATCGAGTCCGTAAGCGATAACAACCACTTTATCGCTTGTTCCAAAAATTAATGATCATTCTTTTTTGTTCTTTGAAGATAGCGCCTCTCCTCGTTGTCTTTTCTGCAGCGTAAGATTTCAGTGACATTGAGTCTGAGACCAACTTTAAATCTCAGTCAAGCATGTTCTTGTAGCCAAGTGATGCTACCTCTCAGCTTCCCTCAAAGGCATTGTCTGCTTCCTTGCGGGTAGATAATAATTCGAGTTCCAATTTATTGCGTGGGCGTGTGGCCTCTGACTGAATTTCGACCGTACTAAGGATTTTACTCTGTAAACGCCTCGACACGAAAGTGGCAGAAATATTGCGCCTTGAATAGACGACTTTGGTGCATCTTGGTATATTTGAATAGTTCCTCCAAAGCTGTGCACCGTTTCCGGGCCAAAAATGGAGATTTTGCAAACTCGCGTAAAACATCATTTGTCCGCACATGTAAAATGAAATGCTACTGTATACTTTAAATAGAGTGTATTTATATACTCTAAAATGTGTGTGGGTTAAATACGGCCGCTATAAGTTAACACCTGCTGGGTGGGTACTTGTCAAGGCGTTGTGTAAAGCGAAGGACTGGTAGAACACTGGACTAGTTTGTTTATTATTCTGAGCTTCCGTACTCATGCACGAGTTCCTCTTCAGATAGACGAAGGCAATGCATAAACACTACTCGTCATATCCACTATACATGCTTCTTTAAGCTGCGATTTTCGCAGCTGTATAACAGCGCATAAACCTCCCTGTCACCACGAATGAAAGCGTCCCGTGTCGCCAACCATTGAGGCCTGCTAAATTAGGACTGATTGCAGACTTTTGCAATGAAAATAAGTAGGGAGTGAATTGGCGTGCCAATAGGGTTAATTAAAATATTGCCTGTTGACGTCTCGCGTTCAAGCTTTGTTGCCGGAGTTCATCTGAACGCAGAAGTGGCATCTTGAGTTAAAAGGAATCCTGGAACGCTGAGTGTGATCTTCACAATTTCAGGACTCATGCTATCTATGACTGATGCCATTTTAAAGAGAAGGTAGGATGCTCAATCTTTGCATAGTTTGGACCCTACTACCCTGGTTTCCTGCTTGTCGACACTGTCGTTTATAAAGTAAGTAATAGCATGGTTATATTGCCTTTAGATAGTTATGTATTGCTGATTTGGAATATTTTAGGTTGTGCCGATGGGTCAGACCTTCACGCCCCCCGAGGATGGCCAAGCAGTAGGCCGAGGAGATGTCATTTCCTATGCTGGCATGTTCTGGTTTCCGCTTTTGGAGATTCGGCCAGTGGGTGGATGTGGTGGTTGACGACCGCTTGCCGATCAAGGCTAATCGTCTCGCCTTTATGCACTCGTCGGATCACCGGGAATTTTGGTCCGCCCTCTTAGAAAAGGCTTATGCAAAGTGAGTGTCTCAAGCTCTACGCCATCAACTGACTTCTTATCTATTGCCGTGCACTAATTACTTGATTGCTGAAGCCATCTACTCCCTCCCTCTAATATGCATAGCTTGTGGCAAAATAAACGCAGGATTACCTTCTAATGCATGACTACTTGTGAATTTTAGTAGCTATCTCTCCTATCCTCATTATTGCACGAATTACGAAAAAATACACTCACTTTACTGTCTAACGGGGTGTTACCTCCTGATACACGGTCACGTAAAGAGGAGCTGTGAGTCCATATTACGGTATTTGAGGAACTGTTGGGTAGTAAGAGAGCAAATTCAGAAAGGAACGTTGTTTGGGAGGCAATTCTAGTGTGAAAGATAGTCACTGAGATTCGTCTAGCGCTACTGCAGTTGCCTATATCAGTGGTGATGCCTGTTGCTAATTCAGAAATGAGTGTGATTTGGAATGCAACTCTTTCCATATTTTTTCGAACTAGTTCGTATAGCGCTTGCAATTTATAGACGTTTATTTCCCTCGGTCGGGCCAAAAGTTCCCTTTGACAATTACCGGGTGTTATTATATTAATATGTGCTACCTACTTGTTTTTGTCAGTAGCATTATCTACTTTATTAGATTAGTTGGCTCCTACGAAGCCCTTCGCGGCGGAACCACTGCCGAGGCGATGGAGGACTTCACGGGTGGCATGACCGAAATCATCGACCTTGGTGAGAAGGCTCCGGAAAACTTATTCTCTATAATGATGCGTGCGCAGACTCGTTTTTCGCTGATGGCCTGCGCCATTGACGCGCAACCCAATGAAGTAGAGGCAGATGGGCCGTTAGGTCTCATCCTAGGTCACGCGTATTCCGTCACAGATGTGCGAGAGGTAAGCTTATTTCCTGGCACAGGTAGACCTTTGCGCATCCTGCTTAGTTTTATATATATTTCTTTTGACGTTACGCTTGTTTGGTGGGTTGCGGTGGATTTTGAGGAGCCAAATATGTTCGGTTCACATCTTCGATGTACAGTAGATTGCCTAACTCATGAAATGCCTATATCAGAATTGGAGGTAGTAGCAGGGCAGGCATTTTAAGGTGTTATTATTTATGTTTTTTTTATTAAATTGATGCACAAAAAGCTGTTTAACAATAAAAATTTAACTTCATCTCAGTTTATTGATGGGAAAACGAGGCTAAATGGGGCAAATCTGAAGTTTCTTGCTATCCAGGAGTTTTCCTATGCCATTGAAAGCTACAGGTCAAAACATTTTGCTTTTTTGCACGGTACTTTGAATGAAAATTAATATAAGCTGGAAAAATTTGGAATACATCCCTTCGGAGAACGGAATAGTTTATTTTGTTTTCACGAAAATCAGGTGAATGCAAGTTTGACAGATCACATTGTTTTCGGGAAATGAGGGCATGTTTAGTTTAAAAAATCAAGTTTTGCAAAGTTATGACATTTTGTACCAAAAAATTATGTTAAAAACTTTTGTGAATGTACTTGTTTTACCACACCGATAGTTAGGAACTTAAACGCGCATATATGCTAGACACGATGACACACCGCCACTGTTCGCTTTCCCGGCGTACGCGAAGCCTGCCAAGACAATTTCGATCTGCAGTTGACTATAAATGAATAAGGAAACTTGAAACGGAAGGGGCAGAATATTGACATTTTATCGCAAAATCGTAGTATATATTCGGCCACTCTCTTGGGTATTTGAAATCTTAGAACTAGACTGAGAAGCAAACAAATATACCGAAAAACGCTCCACTAGAAAGAGAAACGTGAGTTATTTAATTTTCAACAGAAATTTTATCCCTACTTTCCAGTGAAGTCGAAAATTTGGTCAAACGGTCCCAGTTTTCCTTGACTTTACATTTGAAAAACGTTAATTACCAGGCATTTGACAGCGAAACATCTAATTAAAGCACTTTTTAAAAAGGTACCTTATTATAGAAAGTGTTTTAACTAATTATAGGCATATATTTTTCCGCCTTTTGTTGTGGACGTTTGTTTTTCACGATAGCGAATTTTCATGTTTGAGTGAGCCTAAAAATATGACCCACACGGCCATCTGCATTAGAAAGAATGCCCAAAAAGTCACTGCTTCGGTAAACGCTTTTAAGAAATATTTTATTTTGAAGGTTTTACCAAACACATCGAACGGAATGTACATTTATGGGCAGTCGACTGAAGACATTGAAAATCCTAAAGAATTCACCCCATTTTCAAATACTATCTGAAACTCATCATAATAGAAAACCCGAAATAGTTAAGGAGAAATTTAGCAATAGAATAGTTTATATATATATATATATATATATATATATATATATATATATATATGATAGTTTAGGGCTCACCGATCTGCTTAAGGAACATACATGTTCCGTTGTGCCCTGGAGCTCAGACTAGAGCCCTCGCAGGCGGTCGCATAGCGACGTGTAGCATATGATGGAATGGAACTGACAAAGACAAGGGAGACCGGAATGGCCATTTCTGGCTTATTAGCCGTCATCAGCCAGTCATACCCAATCCCAAGTGTGGCACACCTGGGATTGCGTATGACTCAGCTGATGATCTAATAAACCAGAAATGACCATTCGGTCTCCCTATCTTTGTCGGTTCCATTCTATATATATATATATATATATATATATATGTTTATCTACACTAAATGGTACGTTTACAATTGAAACTGGCGGTTCCATTTTAATTTGTTCGTCAGTAACCGGCCTGTGAACATGTAAGCTTATGAAATATTATATTCCTAGGAGGTCCCTATCGGCGCAATCAAGCGAAAATCTGCTTGCCTTGGTCAAACGCATCTAACACAATGTACAAACGGAAGAAAAACTACCGATTCTCGTGAAACGGTGTTGGAATATACACTTTCATGTTAGGCTGCTTGATGACGGCCATACTTTCCGTTGTGCTTTATCTAGAGGAATACGTATGTGCAAAACTCTGAAAAAGACTATTTTTAAAAGTTATTTGGCTTTTTCTGCTTTATTCACTCGTTTATTTGCATGAACAGGCTTCCTATATATTTAAAACTTCAGTTTACTAAAGTAGGTCGATTTTTCGCATTTTCGTAATGCGTACTTTTTCTTTAAAAAAATAGGATTTTTAAAAAAATGTATTATTAATTTGTAAACCATAAAAAGCCTTATTTTTCCTAACGATCGGTTCTTGATTGATTGAAAATTTTGGTGGACGCAGCGTGCGCTGATGGATTTCATGAGTTAGGACAGCTACTGTACATCGAAAAGGATAACATGCCCAAAGTGACTGATTAGTGACACCGAAGCTACTTTTGTCGCATCTTTTAGTGCGGTGCCTCATATGTGGCTGCTTTCCTCCTATTAGGCGGTCCTTATTATCCATCCTGAGCGACTTTTCTGTGAAGGCATGGTGACGTCCATTCCCGTAAAAGTTTTTCTTTTTCCTTTCCAATATGGTCTTTTGAAAACTTTATTTTGTAAGTTGCATCTCGCTTTCTGCTTGTAACTCATCCACTACTAAACGATAATCGGCACTTCGCTTGTAGATTAATCTGCGAGTACGTTGCATGTTCTTTTCCCGTCACATTTGCGTTCGTTTTGTTTGGTCGTTTAGACCCCCTATGAATGTTCCTCTGTTTCTGTTCTGCTTTCCTTGTCTAACCCCCCCCCGCCCTCTTACACGCCTTCTATCGTTTGGGGAGGCTGCTATACAGTAGATGTGCTATTTCGGGAAATGTTAACCGAAATTCTGAAATGTTTTTTCTATCCGAAAAGATTTAAGTATCGTCGGGATGTCGGCTTTTCGAGCGCATTTTTTCGGCCTGTTACAAACCTGCTACCCTAACGAATGACTTCTCACAAAAAGTTTCCTTCTGGGCCTCGTTTGGTAGCCAATTACGCTTTCAACTTTTATACTCGGAGAGGGGGAGTTCCTTCGGCTTTATAAAAGTTTATAATTAAGAGACTTTTAAAGCCGGGAAGTCGCCCTCGTATCTTTTCCATTTATTACTGCCTAGTTCACGCCTATTGCGAGATTTGGTCAGCATTATATGACATCTAATAGCGCAGAGAAATGTTGGATTCTACTTAGACGGAATGTTTACAGCGTGTAGGTTGGAAACCCTGAATGCAAGTGTATCAGCAGGTTTGGTTCGAAATTATTCGGGAATCAAAGTTTTCTAAAACCTAAAGATGCCCTTTCTTTAGGGGTAAAAGTTGAAACAGGCGCAGTTTTCTACCAAATGAGCACACAAAAGA
This sequence comes from Schistocephalus solidus, assembly GCA_017591395.1. Classification (NCBI taxonomy): domain Eukaryota; kingdom Metazoa; phylum Platyhelminthes; class Cestoda; order Diphyllobothriidea; family Diphyllobothriidae; genus Schistocephalus; species Schistocephalus solidus. The sequence continues at coordinate 58,213 of WEDG01008756.1, read as the reverse complement.
GTATTTTATGCATCGAAGATCAATGGGCAGAATGCATACCATATACCATACAAGCCTTTCGCATGCTGCGGGGTCAGGATTGTTGCCTTGCATCTGGCGACTTCTTTGAGCTGGCCACTACCACTACTTTGCGAGGACATCCTATTAAACTACGTGTGACAGGTGCAAGACTCGATACAAGAAGGTTCTTCTTCTCCAACATAGTGATTAAAGCCTGGAATGCTCTGCCTGCGGACATAATCATGTCTCCATCCGTTGACACTTTTAAGCGGAAGTTTGACCAGTACAGCCATAAGTACCACCACGACATCCGAACCAAACACATTTCCTGAAACATATTCCCATCCACAATTGTCGCGTCATATAACATACTACTCCCTATTTCTGAGTAATATTATATTATAATTGTTTGTCCGTTGCCCTGTAGTGTGACGGGGAGCTAACCCTTTGTCCAACATCCATTATATGTCATTGACATCAATAGGGAGCTCAAAGGCTTCGCCTATATTTCCCTTAATAAAACTGAACTGAAGTACTTATTGCTTATAGAGTGCAATATTTGCAGGTCGCCAGGAAAAAAAAACGTGCAAAAGCTGGTATCATGACGGGACTTCAATTACCTTGCGATTATGCTGCATGATAAGTAATATTGCATCACTAATTAAGTAATGTTTACGAATCGAAAACATTTTATGAAATAGCACGTCTACCGTAGTTAGCGCCCAGGAGAGCGTGTGCCTCCTAGTATTCGCACCACATGTTCACTGTAGGAGTCTTGCAGCACCCGCAATTTACGCAGCTTGTTGTGCGAAGCTGTCCAGGTGCGCCCGAAACTGATTGGATGAATGAGGTTAAAGGCAATCAAAAGTGCATCATGCCGCCGCCTCAAAGAATGCATGCATTAAAGGTGTTTCAGGAAGATGGGTGTCAAGTAAATGAACAACTATAAAAGAGATGGTGTCTAGTAGTCGCGAAACACTACCAGTGTGGCGCCGTCGACTCCCGCTTTGTTCGTGTCGCGGATTGGACCAACACGTGTTTAGCTTGCCGGAGACGATGTGAAGGGTCTACTTAGTCACTGGGTAAGGACGCCTTGCATGACCGTCTAAGCAGGGCACGAGAAAACGGACGGCTCACACTACATGTGGCTTTGCGCTAAATTCCAAGGAAATTACGTGTTGCATTAATGTGGGGATTAGGGTTAGGTTTAACTCTGAGGTTACTGTCAGATTTGGTGTTAGGGTCATGATTAACCTGCTCTTTAAGGATGTTATTGTGTTAACTGTAGAGCTTAGGTTTCAGGATAGAGCTAGGGTTAAGATTAAGGTGACGCATTAGCCTAGGCTGTTTCTGGCCTGGTCGCCTCGCAAGATAAACACTTTTAATAACGCTAGAAATATCTGGAACGCACGAGGCAGTTTTTCCGCCTGATGGTCTCCTTGTTTTCAGCCGCCATCCATGTGTCTCCGTGGATAAGGCAGCGGTATGTCCCTCCACGCCTGATGACTGTGTGCTTCGTCTGATTAGGGGTTGGCCGGAACCTTATTGCTGCAAACGTAGGTGAGGGAGGGGAATTTACTGCGTGAAAGCTTATCTCCAGTTATCTTGTCATTACCGCACAGTGCGTCGTATGGGAAGGTAGATCGAAGTAGATACTTCGCTAGTCTCCCTTCCCATGCTCAGCTTTATTCGGGAGTAAACCTCGTAGCACTGACAGTCATTGTCCTGCCCGTTAGTCAAATTATATGTTAGGTTTTTTTAATCTTATAACCACAGGCCTTTTATGGGGGTTTTTGCACCTCCGCCCTCCCTTCCCCCCACTTGGCTGGCAAATAAACTGCAAAGTGCATTGTTTGTCCTTCACCCTCGCATGATGGCTTATGCGTATTTTGAAAATTGTATCTTATGCAAGCGCAGTTTACTTGACCTTGGCTGTAATCATAGCTCGCGTTCTACTCGCTTGTTCACTGAACCCAATGAATGCTGGGAAATTGGTCAATCCGTTACTTCTTATTCTTCTTCTCCCTCTTCTTCATCTTCTTCTTCTCATTCTTCTTTTCCTTCTTCTTATTCTTCCTCTTCTCTTTCTTCTTCTCCCTCTTCTTCTCCTTCTTCTTATTCTTCGTCTCCCTCCTCCTCCTCCTCCTCTTCTTCTTCTCCTTCTTCTTATTCTTCTTTCTTCTTCTCCCTCTTCTTCTTATTCTTTTTTCTTCTTATTCTTCTTCTCCCTCTTCTTCTTCTACTTCTTCTTCTTCTTCTGCCTGCTCCTAAAGCCCTCCTAAAGCCCACATTTGCCCTTTTTGTTTAAGGTCTAGGGGTTTTGTTTAAAGTATAAATTTGATTTTACTCGCGTTTTCCAATAAATGTTTCTTTTTTTCTACCCAAGACATCTTAAAATTCACATTTTCCTATGTTGCATTATGTTGGCACCCCGAACTGTTTTTTTTGGATTACACAGCTTGCCATCTCGAGGTTTTACTCCGAAGAAAATTCCGGCATTCACTGTCTGTTAGCTCCTAAGTAGGCGCAAGTGTTTGACACAAACCTGAAACGTCCAGTCTCAAACGTCATCCTTCTATTTTCAACCATTATAATTTCCTTGTCAAATAGTTCTGAACCTACAATTAAGACTATTACTTATTCAAGCTCGCTTTTTCCTCTTAAATTTCCTCGGCCATGTTTCGTTTGATCAGGATAGGCTAGCTGTTACTTTGATTAGGGTCTACGCCTTGTGCTGAGATTTTGTCATCCCAGTGAAATTGTAAGGAATAATTTTGGTGTGCAATTTCCTCTTCTCACACTTTCTGCTTCCATTCATCCTTATAGGTTCTTGTTGACTTATCATACATGTCTGCTCACGATATAATTTCCATGCCCTTGTTTATAGGTATTATCTACCCAAGAAGGTCGGGTAGTCGTATGTTGCATGGGGTTATTCAGATATGAAAACACTACGTATTTATTTAAAGTAGCACTGTTTTCTTGTTTTTCCCACGTTACTCACTGCACACAATACCCATCGTGAAGTGCACGCTCATTTTTCGCCGCACGCCGCGGCCCGTATCGACACCCCGTCCTCCACTGTTGTGTTACTATTTTATTGTGCCGAGCTACCACATAGCCCGGGCAATGTGTTTCCTGTTCCTACCTGCCTCTCTTCCACCTCCCACAGGTTACAGACTCGCAGTCAAAAAAACTCCGCCTGATTCGGTGTCGCAATCCATGGGGAAACGATCGGGAATGGGTGGGACCGTGGAGTGACAAATCTGCCGAGTGGACACGTCTGCCCGAGAAGGAACGTCGGCGCATCAACCTCACCTTTGAGAACGATGGGGAGTTCTGGTGCGTCACGGTTGGTTCCCTCCCTTCCCCCTCACCCCCCCCCAAAAAAAAAATAATAATAACTACGTTTATCTGCGTCCTCTGTCGCATCTCGTCCTGATTCTAAGCACTGCTCAGTCGGCCCCAGCCTCGGTTGTATCTGGCTACTTTATCCTAGACCTGTAGTTTTCCCCCCTGCCGCATTTTCGGAACAGCACTGGGGGAGAAGGAGGTGTTGGTGTGTGATTTCCAAAGCCTTTGTCTGCACAGACAAGATCACTATCATCCTATTTTCTGATTTATGGACCAGTTTGGTTTTTAGACCAAGTTTTTATCTAATTGGTCAATAATATTTGGAGAACCAGAGTCCCGATTCATATATCAGGTTGGACCAACTGAGCGTGCTTTAGAAGGTCGTACCTAGGGAAGGAATACTTCTTAGTTGTAGGAGAAATCGACGTTGTGGATTAGTTGGATTTTCTGTTATCCTGTCTTATCTTTACTGGGCAGATTTCTGTGACGCCAGCCATGTTTCTTCGGAAAATATAAGTATACTCTTAGCAATTCTTCAAGTTGCCTAGACACGCGCCATGTAGGTACGTTATCAGCCACCTTTTTGAATCAGCAGATAGAAATTTGACTTCAGTTTTCATTTCCGTCAAAAATTATACACAGATCAAACTTTGTTGGCACGTTTTTTCGCTTGATTCAATTGACATTTTGACGCCTCTGTGGTCCGAATTAAATACTGCGGACGTGGATTTATGCTTTTTTCCTACCATCCGCTCGATGTTTTGCGAGTATTGAATTTACTGAGGCGTACCGTTGATGCGCGCCCATCCAACCGAGCAATCCTGTTCAACTGTCTCACTGGCTGGGACTGTTTAGCTGTCTTTTTCAGGTGCAAGGACTGTGGACTAATTGTGCACTTATCTATGTTTTTATCCCAAACATTTGGGCGTGTCCGACCTCACAGCTTTGACTGGCGTTTAATGCTAGTGGTGCCCACAACGCGCTGCGCTGCAGATTTTTGAAACCAAAAAGAGACTCGACATAAACCTTTCGCTTTTGAGTCTATCACGACGCGCCAAGACTCGTGACTTGGAGGGCTGACAACTGAGGGGATAACTCAGTTCTCTCACGACTGGAAGCCAGGCTTCAGTGACCCCTTCTTAATGTGACCCTCATGGTATTCATATATGTGAGCTCCAAACCACAGTTTTTGAACCCTGGCGTGCGTGGTGGGACCAACAGGTGTGTGGCACGCGAGGACCTATTTTTTGGCTGCCTCGGTGCCAACTTGCGGTCGTCTGGCCATTTTCTTGCCGTCGGAGCAACCTTGATGAGGGGAAGGGGGAGTGCGGCAGATGTCTACTTAACTGGAAATTAATTCATGCTGAAATCACCGGGTGCTGCGCCCACTCCGTTAGGCACGCGATGGATGTCGTCGTTGACGACGGTTGAACTGGCTAGCCCTGGCCGTGTCACCTCACACTTTGACAGAAACATTATTTTTGGTCAGCCGCTGGCTTTAAGGGTATCTACCGTCGTCTTGGCGTGTTTCTGCCATTAGAACTTAGTTGGTGTGTTATGCTTAACCGATATCGATGCTATCCATGTGTTCTTCAAGTTCCCACTCAAGACACTACTTCTGCCTCCTCTACCCCTTGACTGACAGTGGTTATCGTTGTATCCGAAGGATGACTGATTATTCGTCGACAGCTTTTACTGCATACCTGGCCGCACACCCTCTCCTATACCGCTTAGTTCATGTTTACACTCGTATTTTACGCTTCGTTGAATCTGGTAGTTTGCTATAACACCGTCTTGTCCTTTCCTCGCACCTGCAGGATGTCCTTTTCAGACTTTGTCAAGTACTTCACCCGTCTGGAGTTGTGTTATTTGAGTCCCGAATCCGAAGCCATCCCAACAGCCCAAACACGGAGAAGACGTTGGGAAATGACCAGACATGAGGGAGAATGGCTGAGGAATTCAACTGCCGGTGGATGCCGAAACTACCTCGGTATGTTTGCTTTTTCTCTCCTGCGGCGTCTCCGGAGGGGGGCGTAGTGGGCATGTTGTGGATCCCTCCTCGACAAGGCGACATTTTACTTTTTGAGAAATGCCACTAAAATCTCCACTTGAGCACAGTTAATCTCCACCCGAGTACGTCTTAATTGCCTGTGTTGGAGACTTCGACCACAGTGAATGAATTCGCAAATTGCAGTCAGTAACAGAAGGTGAGGGATGTGTACTGGGCTTTTGATTAAGTAGGTACTGCTCACTCCCTCATTCTCCCTCATCTTCTCTTCCATCTTCCCCCGATCCTTCTCATCGCTCCTTCCTTTTAGCTTACACGTGAATGCAGTCAGCGGCCAATCTCATAAAATGTGTATGAAATTTCTAAAATGTTTTTTCAAATAGGAAGGATTACTTGAGTAGGGTTTAATTATCGATTGCTGTGCAGCATAATCCCAAAGAATTTTCAATCCGTTCTGGCGTCGCATTTGTGTGAAGGGTTTACAGTCTACAGGTTGCATACTTTCCATGTACGTTCAGTTTTATCATTTGGCTGGCTCCTCAGTTTGGCCATTTTATCCCCGGAAAGATTCGTGATGCGGCCCCATCTACAGTAGCAACGCCCTTACAAAGCAAATTTTCGTATTATTGGGTCCGATCCTGGTATGAATAATAATTTTCAAGAAACTGTTTTGTCTGTGAGGAAGACGACCTTCAAAACATTAGCCACATTAAACTGGCAATCAGTTTAATGATTAAGAAGAGCGTTTCAGTCTTCAACTTGTCTGCCTTTAATATGCACTTATTTGGATGTCTTTAAATGGCAAAATCGATATTTTCCTCGAAATTGTTGACGATTCAATGTGTTCCAGTTTACTTTTAACAAAATATTATACTCTCGTAGTCCATCCTTCCAGAGTGGGCAAACTGTGGAATGTCCCTCCCCCGCAGATGCTGCGATGTGACACCATCGGTGGAAAGCTTTAAAAGGAACCTTGACAGACTTGTGGTTCACACTGAGCCGGAGTGATGAGGGAGAGACTCATGCTCCAATTGTCATTTTTTATGGTCATCTTTGATATACTGCAACCCACATGGTTTATATGTACACCGTACTCAACTCCTCGTCGCAAATAGGGTACTTAAAGGCTCATGCCTACTTCCCTTAAATAAACTGAACTAAACTTAAGGCATGACTGCACCCTTAGCTCTACTTTTTGCGTGGGTATTACTTTCGATATCTCACCAATTAATGATTTGCCTATCCTCACCCCTCCCACTTTCTTTTCTTTTCGCAACGCCACGGGTTCCACAGAAACTTTTCACATGAACCCCCAATTTCGTATTGACGTGGAGGATCCTGACGAAACAGATAACGATCCTACCGGCACGATCGTGATTGGTCTGATGCAGATGGGAATGCGCGAAAAATTTCAACAGCCACACACTATTGGCTATGCAATTTATGAGGTGCGCCACCGCCACCACCCAATCCAATTTCTCTACTGCGCACTGTGCGTCCCCCTTCCCCCTTCTACTCTGTCTCTTTTGCCTCGCCTAGTTTCCACCCACGGCTCCTCGTGATGCTCTTCTCACGCGCGGCTTCTTCATGCGCACCCAGTCCAAGGCCCGGTCGCCAGTCTTTTCGAATACACGAGAGGTCTGTGGTCGGCACAAGTTGCCCCCCGGCACCTACGTCATCATCCCTTCTACGTTCGAACCCAATTTGGAAGCCAAGTTCCTCCTCCGCATCTTCTCCGAGAAGGCCTACACTGCTAGGTGGGTGTGTGCGTGCCCCCTAAACGGGCCACGGGGTAGATGCGCTGAATCAACGCGGGAGGGTGGATCAGGGCACAACAGGCATTATGCGGAATGCGCTCCCATAACAAATGCCGCAGCTAAGGGAGAGGGGATGGAACGCGTAGGAGTAGGCTCAGGCCGCGCCAGCCACCTGCGCCCTCTTTCACGCCCTGTCTCATTGACTCCGGCCGCAGGTGGCTGAAGGAGAAGCGAGTGCAGTAGCGATCGCGCAAGTCCCTGCGCCGCCACGCCTTGGAGCGCAGAGTGAACCTCATCGACTGTCGAAATGTCGGTTTGCGTGTCGCGCGTATGACTGGCCGATAGGCTCGGGGTAGAAAGTGAACCCCCGACACTTTGAAAAGCATCCTCTTGACATATCAACGTTCTTTTCATTATAAATAAATCTGACGCGCTTAAATCTATCAGGATGCGCCGAGAATCGTGCCTTGGAAGGATGCCAACTGACAGAGTAGCTCAGCCCTTATGGGAGTATTTTGAAGCGACAGGAGAACTGAGGGTCAGGCTGCAATTGTTTCTCCGTGGGAGCATCATGCATGCGAGGTCCGGGCTGCCTATACAGAAGTCTGGTACATGTAGTGGGTGTTTTGTCGTGTGTGGCACGCGTAGACAGGCTGTTTGTGAGCCACTGCGTATGCGGTCGTCTTTAGATTGCCTTGCTATATCGGAATAAAGTGAGTGAGGGAAGAGTGAGAGCGGTAGATGCGGTGTAAGTCACGCGCAATTCACCGGTGCTGCGTCCACTCAGTGCGGCAGGCAGTCGCCTGCGACGGTCGAACTGTTAGTATGTTACTTGCGTGTCCGCGACCATCCTTTTTATAAGAAGGCAGATGAGGTTGAAGTAGCGCCCGCACGCGCATATCCCTGTCGCACCCACCTTGTGGCTCGCGAAGTAACTCGTGCACTCAATAATTCATATTTCCGACGCATCTAAGTGAAAGAGGTGCTAGACCTTTTACTAGGTGGGCAACAATTTTCTAGGGGATCGTGGAAGCGAACACTAGTATTTTGGAGATGGGAACTTACTGTAACCTGTTACCTTGATTAATCTTTGTCCACTGTTCTCATTATTCTTTTATTCATTTAGCGAACTGGACGAGAAGATTGCCATTCTCACTGCGTCCATCAGAGTACGTGTGTTACATACCCGAATTTTTTTGTTTTTTCCGTATATATGAAGGTGACAGACAATTTATTTAGCCTTCCTTGACTTGCAGATAGTAAAGTGACCAAGAGCTTATGTATAAGCAAGTTTAGACAAAGACAAGCGTGACTGGAATGGCCATTTCGTTTTCATGAACCGTTATCAGCCAGCCATATGCAACCCCAGGTTTGGGGCATCTGGGCATCTGAACTTCAAAGCACACCGGGACAATTAGGCCAGTATCCCGATATGGGGAATGCCCTCAGATCGCTACCGACTGTGCAACGGGCCTGTGGCTCAATGGTATAACCTTGAACTCAAGGCCAGTTATCATCCCGGGTTCGAATCTCAAATCTGGTTGAAACGGCCACTCCAGTCTCCGCAAAAGGAAACTACAGATAAAGACAAGAGGGGCTCCAACCGCTTAACGTTTCGGATTCCAACTCGAATCCATCATCAGAGACAGTATCAGATACGGGTAATTCGTACACAGGGAGTTGTAGTATTTCTAGTATGCCGTCGCTATGCTACTGCCATCTACGGGTATTAACGGCTCCCCCTTCAGCGACGACGACTGCGCTCTGGTACGTTAGTTGTTTGATGACCGGCGTGCGGGTCGTTATCCGCTGAAATTTCGTCACCCATTTTAGAGGGTGGCATGATGTTTGCTCGGCCATCTGGCTCACCGGCACTGGCGTTGGAAAATGTGTTCGCCTGAGCGATTCCCGAGTGACTGGCCAAACTGAGTCTCAACACCGAATATGGGTTGGGTAGGTCATTGCACTTGTTAATAGACTGGGGGCCTGTAAACTCTGACTCAAGAAATTCGCGGCTCACGTGATTATCATCTCTTGTGAGAAGTTCGGTTTCATCTAACTTGAATTTGTGGCCGAGCCATCATCAAGCCACCCTCTAACATGGGTGACGAAATTTCAGCGGATAACGCCTCGCATGCTGGCCATCAAACAACTAACGCACCAGACCGCAGTCGTAATCGCTGAAGGGGAAGCCGTTAATTGACGTAGGCGTGCAATAGCTTAGCGACGGCATACTATAAATACTGCAACTCCCTGTATATGAATTACCTGTATCTGATACCTTCTTTGATGATGGGTTTGAGTTGGACTCCGAAGCTTCAGGCGAATAAAGCTCTTGTCCCAGCGATCACATCTGCTTCTTCTCAATTACTGCCTGGGATCGCATTTTCGCTTGTATCGACAGTTAGCTCACTGATATAGAACTTGATCTTCCCGTGGTGCATTTTTACTTGATCCAGAACCCCGTAAGCAGTTGCAAGATGTCTAGTACGCCGGATCGCAGCCGAAAGGTAGACGAGCGCGTGGCTCAATGCTCAGAGCATTGCACATTTAACCAACAAAACATTCGTTTAAGCCATAGGTGAGGTCAAACCTGGGGTTGGATATGGTTGGCCGATGAGGGCAAATAATCTAGAAATTGCTTTCCGCGTCTCCCTTGGCTTTGTCGCTAGTCTCCTACTCATATTACTAGCCGCTTTGCGACGGCCTACGGTACCGTACATTGAAACCCAAAGCGCAATAAGATGAGTAATTCCTGTAATGCGAACGGTGAGCGCCATATACTATTCTCCCCTGTCTTTATCGAAATTTGTTTCTGTATATACTATTATGCGACTGCCTGCGAAAGCTCTTCATTATGCCCAAGTCACAACGGGCAAATATGCCCCGTAACCCAATCAGCGAACGCACTCCCGGCACTAATATATATATATATATATATATATATATATATATATATATATATATATATATATATATATATGCGGCTCACTGAACTGCTTAAGGAAAATGTATGTTTCTTTGTGCCCTGGAGCTTACTTTAGAGCCGTCGCAGGTCGTGGTATCTATGATGATACGGTGGAACCGACAACAGCAAGGGAGACCGGAATGGCCATTTCTGGCTTATTAGCCGTCATCAGCCATTCATACCCAATCCCAAGTGTTGAACGCCTGGTTCTCGATGAAGGGCATAGTTTGGGGGTAACTTGATACGAAAATCTATTCAGCCAAGTATAATCCTGACCACCAGCTGGGACCGGAAACGCAAACTTGCGCACACACAGATGGCGCAGATAGTCCAGCACTGGGGTTACCATATGGATCATATGCACTTCATCGAACTGAACTTCATCAGTGCCTCGCCACCGGCCATTCCCTGTCGCTGCCAATCGGGTATTTATTCAAACAGGAATGGGTTTACATCGATCCAATTGGCTTCTCAAGTATACATACTTCTCCTTTCCTTTGTTGCAGGCCCGTCTTCCTGTCACGGAGACTGATGCCAACCTTGCAATACTGCGTTCTGCCTTTGACGCTATCGCTGGCCCCTCTGGTGACATCACCTCGGTTGAGCTGCGCGACATTTTGAATGAAGTCTTTATGAACAAGGGTAATAGCTTTAATATGTCCTCTCTTTCTGATGCGGTCCACCGATCTTGACTGATCTATCCGACCTCGATCATTTTGCAACATAGCTAGTGTCTAATTAGCGTAATCTATACACCTTTCCAAAAAAAGCTTACCGATGGAGAGTAGGCTTTAATGGGCATCATTATCTGGCTATCAAATAATTCCAAGTGCTAGTTTTAGTAGGCCAGTACACGTTTTACTTCTTACTCTCTCGTCGCTTGATCTAAGATGTCCACGTTGCGATTTCAAACATCGAGAATATGCTCTTATGGTCAGATAATTACTGCTAGATATTTCGAGACCGCATCGGGCTGGTTTTAGAGCCTCCTGTGTAAAGTCAACGTTGACTGGAAAACGGTATTCCGGGATTTCGAATTCGATAACTTGGAACCAACTGTAACTGCCTAACTCCAAGTCTTGATGAAATGAATGGTTACTGGAAAAATCGTATTTTTTATATCTCTGTACAAGTCACTGTGAAATCGAAATCAAAAGTGATGTTTACCTGGACATCAGACCGTTAAGCCTCCTTCGAAGACTGTCTAAAACAGACGAACAACCTGGTGGTTGTCTTTACTCCAACCGGTTGTCAGCAAACTAATTTTGGGATGATGGAACAGTTTATTTCTTGCTCTGAGCTCCCGAACTCATGCAGGACTGCATCGTCAGAGATAGCAGCAGCAGCAGCAAAAAAAGGCGACACTCATAGGGGTTTCAAGCCAATCAATAACACAAGTCGGGAGATGACTGCGGAGTGCTCTATACGCTGGAGCCATATCGATACATCGATTGGTTGAGTTCCCATCACGGGCAATAGAAAATAAAATTGACGGTTGAAATAAATGATATTATGACTTTTGGGATGCCCTATTTGATCGACTCAGTTACATATTCAAATAGGTCTGGTGTCAGAAGATACCCCACTAGCGGCAGCCCTGTCAATTTGAAGATTATTTTGTCGGCAGAGATGTGGCTTCGAATGAAATTGCAGCAGGTATTTATTGCCGCAGCGACGTGTTCCAACAATCTATCTGCTTCAATTCTCCACCCTTGAGACCCATCTCTACTGGCCTCAAAATCTGTGACAAAGTATGCAAAAGAGGGCTGCCAGGTGGGTGTCAAGAACACAGAAAATTGCAGACATTTTCTCAGCACCTCCGCTCCTGTCTTGGAAACTGGTTTAGCTTGATGCCATCGCTACAGCGCACGCAGAGGACACCTTATACTACGCCTGTTAATGACGGTTTCAAGGTTGACTGAGCTCCACTTTTTGCTGTCGTTGCCTCATGCTTCGTCATTTGTTTCATGAACCCGGGCTGTGTGTGTGTGTGTGTGTGCTGTCTATTGACGACTTTATCGGAATTTAGTTCAGTTCATTTGTACTAAGGGAAATGTAGGTGAGGCCTTTGAACCCCCTATTGATTTCAATGACATGGCAAATTTATAAAAAGGCTGACGCATAATGGACGTTGGACAAAGGGTCATCTCCCCGTCACACTACAGGACATCGGACAAAACAATTATAAAATAAAATTACTCAAAAATATGGAGTAGTATGTTCGATAACATGAAAATTAAGGATGGGAGTGGGTTTCAGGAAATGTTTTAGTTTCTGATGTTGTGGTGGTACATATGGCTGTACTGGTCAAACTTCCGCTTAAAAATGTCAACGGATGGGGACATGGTGATGTCCGCAGGGTATATTGTTGTTGCCGTTTGGTCTGACGCGGCAATCATACCACGCCGTCTATTTTAAGTGGAAGTTGTTTCTGCTAAGTAAAGTGATTTAGTTATTTGTCAGATGGATTAGCAGATTTGAAAATGCGGCCATCCATGATACAGTTGTCAAAAGGGATGACATCAGGCGCTTTGTTTATAACCCTGTGGAGTTTTTGATTTTCGCCAAAATTTGTCGTTGCTTCCGGCCGTAATGCCGCTGGTGGTAGTTTCGAACTGTGCTCCGAGGTCTGCAAACGGCACCAAGGTAGTTCTGCAGGTCCGTCCGACTCAGTCTTCTTTATAGCGATGATACCTTCAACTTCAATTTCCGCATGTGCTGTCCATGACATTGACACTCAGTTTAAAAGGACCTCAATAGAGCGAGCCGCAGATTTTATCCTTCCTTGTTCCCATAATTAAACAGTGCGCTAAGAAACTCCGTTCGCAATGCGAATGATGATCTTATGTGCATTATCTCCCTTGTCAAATAAATTTGAGTGCTTATATAGCAGGAAAAACATACCAGTGCCGCTTTTCCTTGGCTCTGCCGTCTGCAGCTCCTCAACTGACCGCATACCGACAAGAAACTAGTATTCTCGCTAAGTATCGGCAAGCACTGGGGCGGTTTCGTGCTTAGCTGCACTCACCAGCCGGACATGTTCTGTTCCTATAACTGAGATTTGTAGCCGGTTGCATCTAGTCGTTGGACACATGCGTCCAACGCTCTCACTCACGTCTTCTCCCTGCGTTTCAAAATATTTTCGCGCTATTCTTCTGAGAACGCACTTTTTTTACCGATAAGTGAATACCTGGTGCTTCAAAACTTTTTGGCTGTATGCTTTGGTGACAGTCATTCATTGCTATCTTACCCCTTTCCTCTTCTGTTTCAACTGAATATGGTTGTTGGTTGTGATCTGCAGTCATGAGTGAAGCTCTTGTTCCTTTTTAGCTTTGTGCTTTTAATTTCCTCCAAAATCTGATTCTGCTGGTGGTCTCCCTTGGCATGTGAGCAAAGGTTTATTATTTACCACATCTGTACGCGTACTCTACACGTGTGCTCGAGCCGCGAGCACGTACGCCCTCCGTAGCACCAGGGTCTCCCATGCTTTCTACCTCCGAGTAGTCTCTATGTGAACCCGATTTGTGTGGCTGGTCCGAGCAAAACAGAACCCGCCGTCAATATGCTACTGTACGCTAATTTTTGCTTTCCTCCTCTCTTCCCTCTCTTTTTTAGGCTTTAAATTTGACGGGTTCAGCGTGGAGACCGCTCGCAGTATGGTCGCTCTCATGGATGTATCCTTTGAACATCTTTGTTTAGCCCGCCCCACCCCTCACTCACTCTCTCCCTGCACCGGTGCCGCCCTTTTTTCGCGTTTTTTTCCCTAACTACGCGCCTCTAGGTCGATACTAGCGGGACTCTCGGTTTTGAGGAATTCAAGAAACTCTGGTTTGAACTGCGCCTATGGCAGGTAGGTCCCCCAACTAGAAAGAATTGCGTAGGTGTGGGTGCAATATTGATTATGGTGCAGCATGATCCTTAAATATTTCCGTCAGGTCAGTATGCTAGCTTTTAGATGAGCTCTCTCCCAGTCGCTTACAACAACCACTGCCTCAAGAATATAACTTACCTTATCGAATTTATAGGTGATTATAAATGGAAGCAAGTTTTACACAAAAAGTGATTTCAACCAGTTCCTATTTTAATTATTTGGCACTAAGTTATGTCTTATTTAAATTTTATGCTTAAATAAATAGTATCTTTATGTTTTAAAGAGGTTTTATAAGTTCCCGAATAGCTTTTATCTCGACCTTGCGTTTAGGGTTTCCAACCTATATGCCACCTAGTTCTCGCGTAAGGACAATCGTACATCTTCCTACCCTATTAAAAAGACATTATGTAGGACTCATAAAATACTAGTGAATACGGACCATGTTATATAATTCATACGGAACATAAATAAATGCCAGGGTATGATTTTATGTAAATGAATATCGCACGGTCTTAGAAAACATCATCATTATAATTTTCTACCGAATAAGTTTGGGCATAGATATTTGTGCCTGTATGTAATCTATAAAATATATTAGAGTCTGTGAGGTCACCGAAAATCCATTAGCAAACATCATACTACTTAAGTTTCTGGTGTGACTGAAATATCTTGCATGATTATCGAAATTACGCCTCCATCTAAGCAAATTTCCGAATTTCGTTGACATTTCATATATATATATATATATATATATATAGACATCATAGAGAATTATAAATAAAAGTAAATAACTAATACGCTACATTCTACTCATTTACTTCCCTTTAGACAATCTATAAACGGTACGACCCCGAGGGTCGCGGCTTGCTGAAGGCATGTCAGCTTCGCGAAGTCCTAAGTGACACTGGTAAGCCTTTTTCGCGTCTCGTCGCCCCCACCCCCTTATCTTGCTTCAACTTATTTGCAGGAAGCGGATGACTCTTATTCTTTTTTTTCGTGTGCGTGTGTCCCGTATTTTTCCTATCTCCGGTCGTCTTGACTCTGTCTTGACACCGGGCTCAGATGGTAAAGTGAGGGAGATAGATGCAGTGCAAGTCTACTCTCACTATAATCCAGCACATTTTACCGTCCCTACGCCACCCTGATGTGGAACATACGATGACCATCGTCTAAATTACGACAGTCGAACTGTCCTGTGTGTGGTGACTCATACTGAGTTTTTTTCCCACCCCTTGCAGGTATCCATGTGACCAATGAAGTCTTCAAGGCCATCGTCTGTCGCTACGTTGACAACGGACAGGTTCTCTTTGATGACTACATCTTGCTGGTTGTGCGTCTGATAACGGTGTTTGCCACCTTCAAGGAGCGCGCGCTTCCCCGTAGAGATCTGGCGGAATTCTCTTCTGCTGAAGTACGTGCCTCACTCCGCCCCCCCCCCTGTTTTTTTCTCCTCAGAACCGTAGCTTGAAGGTGCAAGGTGCATGCACTCGAAGAGGGTGCTGTCAAGCGCGGTTCGTACTTTTTTCAATCCATGCCCCTCTGAGCCGGCCGAACTGTCCCCCGCTCGGGAAGGAAAAGCGTTAAGTAGTACGACGTGGTGCACAAAAAACGAGAATTTTTTTCTGTATGCAAATGGGTTAATAGCAGTGCTTGCCTCTCCCGCTGGGTACTTTGCTAGACACTCCCTGCCCAGGTGTACATTTAGCGTTCATGAGAACCAATCGCAGCAGACTGAGTGTTTGTTTTATTCAACCACCTCCCAAAGGCCTTTCGGCGATTAGGTTGTGATGACAAACTTCAAGGTGCAACACGCTAATATCAGAGGAAGAATTGTCTGAGTATGTGTCAGGAATTGAAAGAACAGACGTAAACTAACTCTGATTTTTTTGTCAAAAGTCATCAAGGACATGACTATTGTTGTTATGTTCATGATCCTGGAACAAAACCGCAGTCCATCCAGTGGAAGACCGCTTCATCGCCCAGACCAAAAGGCATGGAAATTTAAATTCCATGTTCAATTCATGATGGTTTGTTTTGTCAACATCAAGGGTGTCGTTCGTGTTGAATTCGTTCTTTTTTGGTGCCATGGTAAGCCAAAATTACTACGTGCAATTGTTGAAGCCTTTGCCTGAGGCGATTAGGAAAATACTGCTCTTTATTAATATTACATATGATTACACTACTTTCAATAAGTTAGTACAATTTAATATTTTCACTTTTGCAACTAGCAGGCGGTTGCCTAACTGTCGCATGCGGTTACGTAAACGGTCTCTTTCAATTTTTATTTCTTATCGGTGCTTTTCTTAAAGGCTTTGTTACGCCTAGGGAGTTCAAAGTCGTTCGCTTATCTTTCTCTCAATAAAACGAAACTGAACTCGCATAGTCAACAAAAAGTTTAATAAAAGTAAAAACTACTAGCCTGGTTCTGACAAAAGAGGTGGAAAGTTAGTTAGAGTATTAGTCTGCTTGCCTAGTGGTCTGTGAAAACGTTATACTTTCCCTGTCATTTCTGTGTCTGATATGCGGTATCGTTTGCTGGCATCCAGACACTGCTCGAAGACAACTGCCGATAATCAATCCAGTTCAAAAGACTGCAGAGCAATTTAGTCCATTAGATATTTTCCTCGGGCTAATATCGAATAAGTCAGACTGTTGTACGTCGGACGAGGTGAACAACTACAGCTCCGAGGGTTGAAGCCCTCAAATTTTCTAAGTTTTTCGTCTCTAGAATGGACTTTTTCTAAACTATCATTTAGACGTCCGCACTTTGAATTCGATTTCACGGATCCATCCCGCTTATTCGAAGTAAGCTGGGCTATTTCGTATTGCCTCGAAGCTGCGGTTTAGGGCTCTCGCTGTCATTCGTGTATTGAGGCAGCCAATGGTCATGAGGAGTTATTGGCGTGTACTGGGTCTCCCTTACTTGGCAGTAGCCTGCCAATTATGGATCAGACTTGCATGGCTTGTTTTGCGTTCTCTATCAGCTTGCCTCGCCATCCCTTTTTTTGTCTGTTACTCCCTACATACTTCCTCCGCGTTGGGAAAGTTTAGTATACGTTATCGTCGTACGCTTTCGTTTAGCTACTCTAGGAATGGCCGTTGTGTTTTTACACATTTTCTCCATGTATACTTTGGTTTGCACGTGCTCTAAGCCTACTTTTGCCTTTAAGTGCTAACGAAAAGGCAGAGTTGTCGTAGGTACCTCTTATCCGCATCTCATGGTTGATATATAATTAAATGTGTTACTGTGGTAATTTGAGTAGTTATATATTTTCCGTTTCAGTTCCTTCGCTGTGTGCTCTACATCTGAGTGTGCGACTTACCCTCTCCTCCTCCTCACTCTGTTATGCGCCAGCTTATGTTTCGTCCCCGCAGACCAAAACCTATAGTCTTTCTTTTTCTCCCACAGTTCCTCTTACGGCTTGCCCTTATTTTTGACATGTAGTCACTCGTCACCCTTTTTACGCCAGCTCTTGATGAGTGACACTGCAATTAATTATATTGTATGTTTTGACTTCGACGTTTTGCGCCTATTTCCTTCTATTATCTTTGCTTTCTGCTTTTGTACTGCTTGTCTAAACCTATACAGCCAAATATAATAACTTCATTTCCTCAGGATCCGAACAGAAGCTGGGTTTTCCAGCTATGCGTGACGGATTTCGGTAGGTTCAGATCGTTCCTTTTTTCACTCGAGCAGAATTACTCTGGCTAATTTGTCTTGATGTGCGACTTGACTGTGGGTCTTAGTCTACGAATTTTCGATTAATCCCTGCCATCTAGGGTTCTAGGCCAGATAATTTGTACTTTTATTTTGCCAGGACCGCTCATGCTACTGGGGATATGTGCTATCGCGCTTTTGCTACGACTACTAACTACCCTCCCACACTAACTATTCAACATCTAAACTCATGGCTGTTAAAAGCAGCTATATATATATATATATATATATGATAGTGTGTGGCTCACCGATCTGCTTAAGGAACATGTATGTTCCGTTATGCCCTGGAACTCAGACTAGAGCCCTCGCAGGCGGTCGCAAAGCGACGTGTAGTTTATGATTATGTGTAACCGACAAAGACAAGGGAGACTGGAATGGCCATTTCTGGCTTATTAGCCGTCATCAGCCAGTCGTACCCAATCCCAAATGTGGAACACCTGGGATTTGAACCCACGACCTTTAGTAATTGAGTCGAATGCTATACCATTGAGCCACTGGCTGGTTGCTTTGTCGGTTGCGATCGGGAATATGATGATAGTGTGTGGCTCACCGATCTACTTAGGGAACATGTATGTTCCGTTGTACCCTGGAACTCAAACTAGAGCCCTCGCAGGCGGTCGCATAGCGACGTGTAGCATATGATGATTATTTGGAACCGACAAAGACAAGGGAGACCTGAATGGCCATTTCTGGCTTATTAGCCGTCATCAGCCAGTCATACCCAATCCCAAGTGTGGAACACCTGGGATTTGAATCCCAGGGATAACCCGTTTTTTCATACTTTTATTTACTTTAAATACGCTAGGGTAGGAACTACGTCTAAGGCAGCTAACAACGTAAGAAATTGCTCCGAATGCAGCTTTCCGCTCAACTTTGTAAACATGTTGCTTAATAAAATTGCCTCTGTATATATTCTTCATTCCAAAAAAATATTTCAGGGGCTAAGCGAATGTGAAAAAAGCGCATTATCTAGCAAAGACGGGATCCTATCAGTTTCCATCACCACGTTTTATGAACTAGACCACCTATCCGTCTTGTATGCCAGCATTCGCAGTAAGACTCCATCTCGGTCTATGGGCCTACCGCGACAATTAGAATGTTCTGCAAAATAATCTGCGCAGGCTGCAAACATGGTCCGAGAAATGGCTCCAAGATTTCAATGTGCGAAACTGGGCCGTTATCCACCTGCGTCCAACCAGTTATCTTCCAACTGTCAACGTGAGGGCATATTAACTGAATGACACTCAAATCCCCATTTAATCTTCACAGAAAGACCTCGGTGTTTGGATACAGAGCAATATAAAGCCATCATTGCAATGCGTCAAGGCTGCAAACACCACCATGCGAGTATTGTAAGCTATAAAAAGTGCGTTTGTATCTTTCGACGAAGACCTTTTTGATAAAACCTACGACACCTTCCTTCAACCTGACCTAGAATATGGCATACGGGCATGGTGGCCATGGATTGCAAAAGACAAAATCTATCTCGAGAAAGTGCCACGACGTGCAACAAAGCTAGTAAGAGGTCTAAAATACCACTCTTGTATAGACAGACCGGAATGCCTTAATCGATTCCCTCTGGGTAACAGGCAGCAATGAAGTGATCTTATCGTAATTTCCAAGATAATACACGGCCTTGAGAAGGTTTTGCACTTTGAGGACATGTTTTAGTGGCACCTCTCGCCTTATCTTCGTGTACACGAAATGAAGATGCACATGAAAATGTCCAGGCTAAACCTCCGCTCTGAAATCTTCACGCAACGGGTAGGAAGACCGCGGAATGATCTCCTGCAATCAGTCCTAGAGGCGAAGTCCGTACAGCTTTTCAAGAATTGCTTATATAATTATATGTGTCCCTTGTTTTCTTTCGACGACCTTAATCCGAAGTACGACCATTTCAAATCTCAGTTGCATTCGCCATATGGTTATTTGTGCTAAAACATCTCAGATCAAACCTCATTGCATATTTTTCCACATGAACAATCCCTCTGTCATCCGAAAGGCGTACATACTATGCATCACTCGCGTAATCATGAAGAACGTTATTTCGTGCAAAGTAATGCACATGCACATTGGGGCTTTAAATTAACACCAAATGTCTGACCAGACGAGACGGTCATCTGTGCGTTTTTATGAGCGGGATGAGATTGGGACTGAATCTGGGAACCTCATCCAAACTCTACTTGGGCACAATGTTCTCAATAACAAATTTTATGTGAGTTGAAGTGCCTATGACACTTCAACGGTCCTGACAGAGAAGGGTACCAGCTGACAGGACAACGCGGATTCCGTCAAGGGGACTGACAATAAGGTTGAATGGCCCCTTCTTTATGCTGCCTCAATGACACGCCCAGTCAGATTAAGAATGAGCCTCCCCTTATTTTTCTGAAACCTCGGTTAACTGAATACCGATCAGACCATGTGCGATCCCCGTAGTCAATATAAAGCAAGAAATCGATAACTTATAAAATCTATTTCTCACCCACCTGTGAAAAAAGCTCCTGTCCGTACAAAACCTTCCACAAAGCAAAATTCTTAAGCATATGTAGCCTCTTCTAGCACACCTAAAACTCACATAAAAGATATCAGGTTTAGCAAACCCAGTAAACCAGAGGACGTTTCGCTAGTTCAAAAGAAAGTCCCATCTAGTCCTTCCTCAAAACCATCATCATTTAGATCAGGCAGCCTAAGCAATAATCTGGGTTTACAACCCAGCTCTGCATCAATGCTGGACGATGCACCAACATGCGATGTTGAAGAGGTTGGTGAGTTTCTAAAGCCAAAGAGGAAAAGGTCTAAGAACACCAAGACGTTCCCGGATTTGGATCCAGTCTGCCCAACACCCTGTTCATCTGAACCTATCGGACCAAGTGAACCGGATACAAGTACTCGCTCATTTGAACGATTTGCGTTTTAAATTGGCGCCCCATTGAGTTGAAAACATAATGTAGTCATAAAATCAGTCCCAAAGTCAGCGTCAATAATTCGAAAGGAGTGGGTTAAGCATGACTTAGATCTCCTTCAGTTGTATGCAAAAACGTTTCTAATGGACAGCGAGTCCATCCACATTCTCAAGGCATATAGAATAGGGAAGGCTCTGTCAGCACCCAAAACAAATCTTCGACCAAGACCTCTTAAAATCATCTTGGAAAACGAAGCACAGGTACAGCTCCTGCTCCAGAGAAAGTCAACCCTACGGGGTATGACTTCTGAAATTTTTTCAACTGGAATGCGGCATGAAAGAGCGAATAAAAATGATACAATTGATAAAAGAACTGTAAAGGCGAAGAACCAATGGCGAGGCACATCTCAAAATAAGGGATGGACAAATAGGTCAAGTGAAAAGAGCATTTCTTTGACCGAAGGCAGTCCCTCTGTCATCCTAACTGTCCCGTTTTAGAAACCAAAAACTTGCCCGCTAGAAATATTCATCTTAAATGTCAGATCTTTACTTAATAAGATGCCTGTGCTCTTGACTCTGATTTTCCTCCACCGCCCCCAGGGACATTGGCATCACCCTGTGCATCCGACTCCGAACTCTCTTTTCTAGGCTACACTTACATTCGAAAGGATTGACATGAGGGCCTTGGCGGAGCAAGCTGTATCTATGAAAAGCAACCACTTACATTTCTGTGGTTGGACTATCGACAATTTACCGTGGTAGAATAGAGGTGTTGGCTCCGAGTTGTACTAAAGCATAAATACTTTACTCGTTCGTTTTGTCTATCGGTAAAGAGTGTCAACCATGGTCAGTGTCACATTTAGACCCACTTGGAAGGTCTGACCATTTCATAGATGTTTATACACTAGAACACGAGGCTGACGAAACTTTTTCCAAAAATATACTTTTTTTCCGTGATTACCGATCAGAAAATATTGGGGAATTACTGACACATCTTAATTGCACCATTGGTCTGACTTCTTTTATGTTTGGAAGTTATTTCTTGTACTGACCCACTTTACAAAGTTCTAGATCCACTCACTTTCCTTTTTGTTCCCCGTAAGAAAGTAATTACTGTTGCGGATGAAGTTAACCTCCCTTTATCATTCCACCGTAGACTGCGTAGACTCTCAAGTCGTTTTGATCTAAAAAACGACACTTCCATCCTGCCCTTGATCCAACTAATCTTTAAACATGCTAAGAGGCTGTCTGAAGAAAAAAGACTAGCTTATGAGGTCAACGTTGCCAAAAACCATTCGTTTAATGTAGTAAAACTCTTTTGGCGCACAGTTAAAGCGCTAAGAAAAGCGAAGCAACCCATACTTCGAGACACCTACGGAAACCCTATAGCTGACGCTAAGTTGACCGTGGATAGCTTCAATGCTTTCTTGTGCAGAAATTTAGTGAACATTTTGTCGTTCCTTTTCTGGAAATCCGGGTTTGGACCGGTAACGTCCTCTGGGACGTGACTGTAGCTATTCGGCGTTTTATTCAATCTTGCAGTCCTGGCCCAGATGGTGTCCCGATCAGCGTTCTAAAGGCGTATGCAAATGATATATTTCCATCCCTTCTGTATACGATATTTAATCTTGCTCTTGAAAGCGAAACATTCCCTATTTTGTGATAGGAATCGCATATTCTGCCTTTACCCAAACATGGCCCGTTTTCGTCATTTGACGACTTAGGCCAATAAATACACTGCCAGCAGCCTCGAATATCGTGGAGAACTTGATCAAAGACAAGATGATGCGTCCCCTAACAGAAAATAGCTTAATTAATGCGGCTCAGCATGGGTTCCTCGACCGTTACAAAATGTATTTCAGATCTAGTTAGGAAAACTGCTCATCTCTTATTAGCCTTATGCATTCTAGTGAACGGAAGAAGATAGAATCAGTCCAGCAGTTCTTTACTAAAAACGTTTTCTCTTCAGAACACATAAACCTGTCCTACTAAAAACGCTATGAGCTAACTAACCTCGACCCAATGTGCCTTCGCAGAATTAAGAAGGGACGATTTTGTTGTTTTAATTTTTAAAACGTTTTACATTTAACCCCCTTACTTCTCAATGGCATCTCGACCACTCTCAGTGCACCAGTAATCGAGATGTCTTTTTATTTATTCCGCTGACACGCAACGTTTGATACCGTCAGTTTTTTTTCAGTAAACGCTAAAGAAAGCTGGAATAAGCTACACAAAAGTATCAAAATTCAGCAAAGCTATCCTTTGTTCACAAGAGCTGTCACTGGTTTTCTACATTCAGGACACCTACCATGAATTTTGGGTGCTGACTCGGCGGAAGTTCTCTGCCGTCCTAATGGCGTTCGTGGACTCTGAATCTGTGCAGACTTCATGCTGAGGGCAATATTGCTGGCTCTGCAGTCCGTATTCGGCTTATTCCTCAGTCGACAGCGAGCAACCGTTCGACGATATACCTGCTGCTGGTGCAGAATACCAGATTTATAAAACTGACGGAAGAAGGACTACACCGTACACCTGTGGCAACCCTTCCCCGTCCCAAACTTTTATCACTCAACAAGCTGCAGTTTTTGCTCATAGAAACACTTGAAAGACCGATCAGAATTTTTTTCACTGGCAGCTCGATCCTCTACTGTATATCTATTTTGACCCTCACTGTAAACTGTCAACAAATAAATAAATACGTGCTGGTTAGAATTTTCAAGCACTGTTATCATGTCAGCCTACCGTAACGCTGATGCTCTATTAGTTGGCGGCCCACGTAGGTTAGGAAGAAGAGACTGCGGAAAATGCTGCACAAGTCCGTTTTAACTACAAATTTATGCAAAAGTCACCGTCCTGCGCCACCCTACACTCTGGGCCCCATTGTATGATGGCTGATCTGTAGTAAGTTGTTGGAGGTACTGGATTACCAGTATTATACGTCATCTTTCGTTCTCTGTGGTTGTCCTCTGGTCTAGAATCTCGATCGGATTCCTGCCATCTTTTAATACAAATGAACTCATTGCTTTTAACTTTACCCATCACTCTGCGCCAAATATCATTTTGGCTAGAGCATTGAATGATACCCAAGGCATGCATCTGTGACCACCCGCAATATTTCAGCTTAACATAATCATTTATGTTCTCAAATGCGACTGGTTCGCTTATAATCATTGTATACGTGTTCAAATAAAAAACTAATAATCCCAACTGCTACATTTAGCTGGCATGCTCTTAAGTCATGACTGGACAAAAAAAGACTTTACTCGGTTTATAATTCGGTTCCTTTTGAGAGCCGTCAATCCATAGGAAATGGGGTGTTGGTAAGGTTTTTAATCACATCCATGACCTTCCTCTCGTAAGTGAAAGTGAAATTTAGTGCGCTAAATCATCCAACGTGAGAGGCCGCCAGTTTTTCATACCATATATGTAATTTTAAGTGCAATGCTTCTCTCTGTCCTATGTTAGTCCTGGTTGTATGTTACATATTAGCTCTGCTGCTTAGCGAACTCTCAAAAAACCATGCTCGTTACATGTAAGGTTTCTCAGTTGTCGTTCGAGTATTGATATTTAAGTACTACCATAAGCTACTTACCTAAAATTATAGTTATACCTTACTTGCTGGTTGTACTTGAAACTTCAGCTTCTTATTTGAATGCTCATCAGGCTCGAATCATACTAAAATGCGAATATCCCGGGTTGCTAGATATAAATCGCAAGCACCCACGTAAAGTCAACGCCAACTAAAACAAAAAGATATATGCTGTATTTTTCAGTGTTCATGTGAATAAGTATTCATCTGCCTTGCTTACTTTTTACAAGGGAAATTGTTTTCGTAAGCGTTATTTAAAAGGAATTTATGCAAAATTATTCAGAAAAATTTACTTCGAGTCAAAGACTTTTTTCACAGAAATACAGGTTAATCTTCTTTGATTACATGAGACTCCTCTCTAATGTAATGTTTGGGTTTTCGGTTGTAACAACAAAATTTTCATATCAGCATTCCTCCTCTAGTTACTAACGTGGCAAGCAGTGTAGCTTAACGGAGTGAACTTCTTATACGTAAGCATTTTATAAATGAATACTGGAATATTTTGCGCTTTCCTATAATAAATTATGTATTCCCTTGCGCAAATCTGAGTTTTTAAAGAGGTCTAAATTATCCAGACGTTTATTTTTCCCCTGCTGCAGTTACGGACAAGAAATCCCTATTTTAACATAAAAAATGAATTCTTGAGTTAATGATATGCCTTAATTTCGGTTCTGAAAAGGTAGGACATTAAAGTGCCATACTCATTGCCTTATCTTAGGGTTTGTTTTATTGGACCACAACAGCAACCACTACTATAAAGCACCCATTTGGCTCGAATCCGTGGATCATGGCTCCGATACAACTCGGCTACTGGGCTGTCCGTGCGGTACGCCGTCGTGTTCTGTTGAATGCTTTTGAGTGTAACAGCCGGGGTATCTACCTTGGCTCAGTTTTACTTAATCCTCAACTGTTTTATTATCAAATGTTGTTTTGACCGCTTTTAAGGACGTCGGCAGATGTCTATATGCAACATCTACATGAAGTTTTTTGTCTATTGCAGTTGGCACAGCCTATCCGTCTTCTTCTTGAGTATGTTGGAGAAGATTATCAAGAGAAGCGATTCGGGAAAAATGATTTGGAAGAATGGCAAAAAATGAAATACAACCTCGGTATTGGCTTTCCTAACGTAAGAGAAATTTATGATGATCACACCGCCTCAGCTCCCATATCTGATCGATGGCGATGTCAAGCTCTCTCAGTCAAGCGTGATTCTACGTTACCTTGGAGAGAAGCATGGTCTTGGAGGCAAAGACGCAAAGGAACAGGCTGAGATCGCTATGGCTGAGGCCGCGATCAAGGATTTGCGAATAGCCTTTTCTCGGATTGCTTACAGTCCAGCATTTGTAGGTTTCTTCAGTGTTTTAAATTAAGGTGTTCTAGGAAGAAGAACGTCTGGGATTCAAGCCTAAGTTTGAAAAAGGCATCGAAGATATTTCCAATTACCTCGGCAGTAAGATGTGGCTAATGGGTAGCAGCGTAAGTTTTCTCTTCAGAGTCATGCTATGTTCCTTTTGTCGTTTTGTGCCGTTTTTTTCTAACATGCTATTTTTTCTTTCTATAGATAACGTACGCAGACTTTCTCCTCTATGAAAACCTCTGCGTTTTCCACTTTTTCGAGCCGTCCATCTTTGATAAGCACCCAAATCTCAAGCAGTACGTCGAACGCTTCGAGGTACATGCCTTTTAGCCTCATATTTTCATTTGTCGTGAGTTTTCTCACTCCTCATTCTGCGCTCTACATATTGCCTAAAATTAAACAGTATATGGTCTCGATGAAACGTTGGAAGTTTTCCTCTGCATTTTAGGCATTGCCTAAAATCAAACAATACATGGCTTCAACTCGGTTTATCAGTTGGCCTCTCAACGGATGGTCTGCGACGTTCGGTGGTGGTGATGCCCCTCCAAAGTAGTATATATGAATCATTTTTAGTTTTTCTAACTAATTATATGGTGAATTTTCACGCTATTAAAAATTCTTTACATCTTTCGTCCTGGATGACTTTATAGGCCACTGGCGCCGTGGTTGCCTAATTTGTGTCTCTTGCCTCGGGGTGAGGGGGGTGGGGAACTCTTAACATTTTAAATACATAGGTGTGCTGTTTAGTACTGTCTATCTGTAAATGTACTGTCTGTGCTTGGTGCAAAGAGTGGGATTGTCAGCAGTTACACTAGTAATTGGGATAGTTGAAGGCATTTTGGTTATACTAAAATGCTCCAAAATGTCCTTCAAAACTGGTATTTTTGTTCGTCTGACCTATCACTGTTAAGTTCAAGAAAAGATCGGCGTTGGTCGTGGCAAATCGCGTAGGTGGTCAGCACTGAATGCGTTTGCATTTCGTCAGGTGGCAACCTATTTTGAGGATTCGCTACGTTGAGGGGCTCTCGGCAGCTCAATATTTATGCTTTTATCAGGTCAACATTTTTTCTGTGGGTTGCTGTGCTCTGAGTTTTGAGAAAACTAGTCTCCTGCTCCGCAGGAGGTCTTCATCGATTTATTTTCCAAAATTTTCGCGAAAGTATTGTTTCGATGTGTGCATGTTCTTGTGATTATACACCATATTCGAATCGCTTTTTACTACTATACCTTTATAAAAGACTGTTAAATCACGACGATATGATATAAAACCGTTTCCACGCAACTGGAAGAAGTAACTGAAGTTCATAACCATTATTTAAATCTTCGAATTTATGCTTTATATTATTCTGATACCTCGAATTGGTGACAGTTGAAGTTTCCAGGTTTAATAGGTTGCGGGTCTCGCTTGCCCGTACTGGCATTTTCATGTTTAGTAAGGGGTTTCCTTTTGAAAAATTTGGTTTGGTTCCCACACCACTTCGGTAAGGGTTAATAAATCGTTTGACCCATTTCAGAAAATTTAGATCGAAGAAGTGCTGTAGGTTGATATCCGAGATATTGCACCGAAAACTGATAAAATCAGTAACTTGACAATGTGCTATCCGTGGACGGATGCGCGATAAATATCTGCATCATCGAATTAATGAAATTTCTTGGACCCAACCATCCGTCATGCCTGCAAGTCTGTGTTTATTAGATCTTCAGTTCCGATCTTCTAAGGTTTTGCCGCTCACTGGACCGCTATATTAGCGTTTCCAGGTTTTTGATCGTGTAGTTTGAGGCCCGAAAATGCTCTAACAAGTCTTCTTAGTCTGGCAGGAAATCGCAACGCCGGTGCAGTTGGACTTTATATAATATATGAAATCTGTTAACCAGGACTTGCCAGGACTACATGCTTTCTGTGGAATTTTCGGTGCTTAATAAGTCCTCCGGGTTGCTGGCGAGAAACAACCTTACAATCTTACGTTATATTCATTTACTCTTCAAAACCCTCACGAAAAATACGTGTTTCAAATATTTTATTCGAAATATTTTTAAATTGTTTTTTCATGTATTTTCCGCTACCTGACCACGATGTTTAGCTGAAAAGTTAAAATTCAAGATTAATTAACGAACTGAGTCTTTTCCCTTGTTCGATCCGCTGGGGTGATGAGCGCTTGAAGAAACAGATGTGAATCACCGGCAGGAAAACATAAAGGTTTCTGACATGGGACCTCAGAATGGGTGATACACCAGTGCTGGCAGATAGCATGTGTAATTTTCACTGGCTACGCCTTCAGGGCTGAGTGTCGATCAGAGATGAAGTTCTGGTTTTTTTGGTCTCATCCGATCTCAAGGGATCACTACCCTTTTTGAGTACGAAATATGGGAGGCCGATACTACTTTTCCACGTAACCTGCTCTACAACTCAATAACACACCGTAAGAGATATCCTCCGAACTCATGTACGTACACTAAGTAAGAACGCCTTGGGGCTACCAGGCGGGAAAGGGAAGCACAATCTACCTAGTCCATCTAACTGTCTGTCCTATTTGTTTCAGTGTACTTCTTAAGTAGTCCTTCCCGATAGAGTGGGCGAAGTGGGGGTTCGAATCCTCAGGTTCTGGTCCGAAGGTAACTTTTAAGGACCGAAAATATATTTGGCTGCCTGAATTGCTACTATTATCAGAGCGCCATGTCAAAGACGAGTATTTGATATCGTGTGGCTAGTCAATATCCTCTATGTGCTGAAGCACTAATTTCCTACGTACAGTCCTGTGCAGTAGGCCTTCTAAATTGTTCACGTACAATGAAGACTTCGAAGCTTTCACTGACATCAGCCTGTAAAAGGTATTCTGATGGTGTCGAACTGGGAAATGTTGAAGGATAGAGACCAGTGACGGACTATTCGTGCCCTGCGGTGATGCAGCCAGATTCGGAATGCAGATAATGCGACCTCCCTCTGATGCTCTTGCATACTCAGAACAGGTCGTCTTCGAGTTCGCGTGGTTCTGTGTCGAGCGTAAAATTCTAATGGAATCTATCATTAGAAAGCAGGAGTTTTAAACTACCTCGAAACATATAAAGTCAAATAGGCGAACACGTGTTTTCGTTAACCCATCATCGGGCCTGTACAATTACAAGGGAGATGAAAATATGGGATGCTGACAGGGTTTAAAAACGTCTAATCGTTAACATTATTCGTTAGCACGCCGCCTACATAGCGAGGTCGACGTGTAGCTGTCATTGGGACTGTGAGAAGGGTGGGAGGTAAAGTTGAGTATGGGACTGGAACATCACTGTCAAGTACGCAGAGTTAACAACTGCCATCAGGGGATGGAGACGTCGTATAAACACCACCCGAAATGGTTGTCGACCACGGAAGAGAAAGCGCCTTTACAAGCGTCTTCTGACAGCATAGTACTGGGTTTGTTAGCCGTATGGCCACTGCCTCCGCTTTCGCAAGCCCTCGTTGGCGTATGCCTTTAAAGAAGTTGGCTGGTGCCTGGTAGACAACCTGAAAGTCTTCTTTTGGTTCAACGCGGTGATTAGTATCAACTAGGTGCGTGAGAATAGAACTCGAAACTGATCTAGTTTCACTGTTGCCTAATCAGGCAGGTATGTGTTCACGTACCCTCTTTTCCAGGCCTTTAAAGAAGTTGGCTGGTGTCTGGTAGACAACCCGAAAGGCTTCTTTGGGGTCAACGCGGTGATTAGTATCAACAAGGTGCGCGAGAATGGAACTCGAGATTGATTTATTTTCACCTTTGCCTAATCAGGCAGGTATGTGTTCACGTACCCTCTTTTCCACAGGAGCAAGTGAATGAGTAAATACACATTTATGTGGCCATCAACGGTAGTCGGCCTTTACCTCTTATGTGTAGGAGGGAAGAGTTCATAAAGAATACTCGTAGGTTCGCCGCGGGGAATGCGCTCGTTACGGCAAGGAAGAGGAAATAAGTTCCGATGATAACACTTAAAATGTGTGTCCCCTAAATGGGCCACGTGGTAGATGCGTTGGACCAACACGGGGGCCACATTAGGGCACGGCAGGCGTTATTCGGGTTGCGCTGCCATAACAAATGCCGAACATGGGGGTGTGGTGGCACACCTAGGGGCGGCTAGGGGCCCCGGCCTTGCCAGCCACCTGCGCCCTCTCCCATCTCCGGTCTTCTTGTATCTGTCTTGACACCGAACATATGTGGGGGGAGGAGGAGAGAGTGTGGTATATGCAGCGCAAGTCTAATAGCACATAAAACTAAATCACGCGCAAGTTACCGTACCTGCACCACCCTGCTGTGGAGCGTATGGTAGACCTCGTCGAAATTGACGGTCGCACTATCGTGCGTGTGTCTGCGTCCCCTAAACGAGCCGCGTGGTAGATGCGCTGGAACAACACGGGGGCAAAATCAGGGTGTGGCAGGCGAAATTATTCTGGGATGCGGTCGCATAACAAATTCCAAACCTGGGGATGCGCGTGCCCAACATGGGCAGGCGTACGTGCAGGCTCATACCACACCACCCACTGTTGTCATTTTATGGCTTTTGGGTATGATTCATCGGCACCCGACCCCGCCTCTGGTCTGCTTGACTATGTCTTGATACTGGGCACAGGCGAGTAACGGAAGAGAGAGTGCGGTGGATGCAGTACACGATTGTCACCTCTCCCGAGAATTTCAGCTCCATTAAACTTGCATGTGTGGCCGGGTGTCGTCGAATGAGCCGCGACTCTCAAGTCGGCCGGCCATGCAGTCATCATTGCAGCAGAGTGCAATCATCTTCAATGAAGGGGCAGCCGTTGTATGTCCTATGTATGCGGCAGCATAGCAACTGCATCCTATAAATAATGCAACTGCCTGTGTATCTGATGAGGTCTCTGATTATGGGTTCGAGCATGAACCCGAAACGTTAGGCGAATCAAATTCGTTTTCCCAACTACTTCCTGGGACTCGTATTATCACGTGTATCGGCAATCTGAGTAATTTGAAGCCTTTGAGTCACAGGCATGCGCGTTGCTAAGGTTCGGACCATAGTAAAAGACCGATTGATTTGTAGTCCAGTCCCATGCGAGACTTAAATAATCATGCGATTTTTTGTCAAGCTCAGTCCCACGAGGTGATAGCAACGAACCTGTGCTGACTCTTAGAGCTCTCAAACTGATGCATTATCTAGATCTATGTTTTTTGGATCAGATAAGGACATCCGGTGTTATAATACACGACAGTAGCTGTTTGTTCATGCCCCTTAGAATTTCCTTCTAGGCAGGAAATATGCAGAACACGCTGTAATTATTTTCTTGACGCTGAATATGACAGCAAATCACGTCTTCTACTAATTGTATACTATAACAGAGGATATTTTACGGTCTTTAAAATAGTTTGTTAGTTCTCGAATAGTATGATGTTTGACTTATAGTTTCAGTTGCATGTAGGGTTCACCGTATACTGGCCGCATTATTTCCATGTAAGGAGAAGAATATACTCGTTTATGCTATAAAAGGTTCCTAAAAGTTTATATTAGACGCGACTAAAACTTCAAATCAAACTTTCTATTATTCGAGAACATGCAAAAAAATTTTAAACCAAACGTTACCCTCTGTTGGAGTATGAAATTTGTAGAATACGTAATTCGCTACCAAATGACTGCAAGAGCGTACTTTCTCTTTGTTTTCTATAAAATATATTCGAATCTATAAAGGCATTGAAAATCGGCAGATATGCATGCTGCTTAACTAGGCGCCGAAAATAAGTGCATTCAAAAGCCCGCGCTCTAGTTTATCCCAAATATCTTTAGATTATGCTGTACAACCCCCAGTTAAGTACTTCTTCCTAAAAGAAAACAGTTCAGAATGTTGGTCACTGGATGTGCACCAAACCGTCAACCCGTGCTTAAAGTCTTGGCTTGCATTTTTTACAATTTTCTTTGAAATGGGGGCCGTGACTCAATGTTTAGGATGGTAGACTTCTGAACAACAGGTCGCAAGTTCGAGCCTCAGGTGGTGGGTTGGATTTGACCGGTGGATGGCGTCTAATGAACCAGAAATGGCCATTTCGGTCTCCCTTGTCTTTGTCGGTATTGTCAATCTGCCGATAGGCGGGCTCTCATCCATTCATTGGTACCGCCTGAAATTAGAACCGGTTTCTTCGGCGCTAGGTACGGGAAAAGAAGTTCGTTCGTTCGTTCGTTGGATATGTCTCCTTTTATGTCCTTGCACAAACGTTTCTTATTGAGTGAACGCACACATGACAGGGCACTCAGCCCTTTGCAAATTTCAAGTCTCACCTGGAGGCCATTGCCGTCTAGGACCATCAAATTCTACCATCCCGGAGACAGTGCCGCCTAGCTGTTCTCCCATGCTCTAGCCTAACGTTCTGTACCTTCCAGGATAAGCGCAAAAACGCAAAATTACAACTGCTCTCTGATAGACCAACTGCCAACGACACATCTCACATGAGCTTAAGAGTTTTGGCAATGCTGATAGAAATGAACAGACGAGAAGCAGTTCCAAAGGAGAAGATGCGATCTCTGAAACAAGACGTTTATTGGCCTGGGATCGCTATATGGATGGTACCTTCGTCGTCATCAAACGGGATCAGGTGCTGACGTTAAAAGAATGCCTCGACGCCGTCTTCCCGGATATTCAGTATACGATGGAGGAGGAGGAAGAAAATTACTAGCTGCCCTTTCTGGATGTCCTCGGTTGCCGCAAAGTTTGTGATGGCCTAAATACCAAAGCGTTCAGGAAAGCGACAACTACAACACATGTGCTACACTCAAACAACAACAGCCCGATCAATCACAAACGCACTTGCGTAAGTGCACTATGCCGGTGCGTTGAGATGTATTACAGTTAAACGCAAGTCAAGGTTGCTGAGGTACAATATTTTGACGGGCATTGAGAACCCATGGCTCCCGGCGCAACATTGTCAACCAGTGCATACGTGAACGACACGAGAAAACCAACCTGACTGGTCTTAAATTCGGGTGAGCTCTTCTATACGTGAAGAAATTCTTGGAAACTGTCACCCACATCACTCCGCTTGGAGTTGGGGTTGCACACAGGCCGGAGGCAAACATAAGGTGCCGGATCATAAGACCGAAGGACCCATTGGCACGGCGAAAAACTCTGGAGTCTTTTACCGGATCTGGTGCATTTGTGGAGAAAGAAACAACGTCAGAGCGGCTGGGAGATTATTCTTGACGCGGATGACCGAGCATGCAGCAGCGGTGAGGAGGAAAATCGTTATCTCTCACGTGGCAGCTCGCCCAACGGGACCCGACAATATCTTAAAGTTTCCAAAATTCAAAATCCGCCCACGAGGTGCCAATCGCGTGAGCCGCTAGTTGCTTGCGTCATGGTTCTCCAGCCCCTAATCCACCGACAACCGCAATGACCTCCCGTTTCACTGAACCCTGTGATATTTTGCCTGGGTTGGGAACTCAAACGCGTGGGGAGGGCACACACGAACATTGATCGACACTGTCTATTTCCACCTCAATTATTAATTTTAAAATGTTTGCTCAGTACAATTTGCAGGCATTGTTTTGTGTAATCAGTGAGCACATTAATGAGGGAATCCCATGGAAATCACGACGGGAGGAATAATCTACCCGGAAACTGATACTGAAATTGCATCACATTTGGATTCTTGATCCACGCCATCTTCACTCGCTCAGACAGCATCATCAAATGTCATGTCTTACTCACCGTCCCCTGCGCCTCCCTACAGTGGGCGCGCGCAGGATGTACCTCGTCATAAATGACAGTCGAACAACGCATAAATCACCGTCCTGGATCCACCAATTCGTGGGGCATACGATAGACATAAGCATTCGCGATGGTCAACCTGTCATTCGCTAACCAGGGACCCACAACACGCCTAGTCTCACGTTCAGTCAGCCGACAGGCTTGGATGCCCCCGAGAAAGCGGACAGTGAAGCAGAAACTGAGGTGCCCTCCTTACGGCAATTCATTTTGTTCTTAACCTCGTGGCTTGAAATGTTGTCCTCCTCGAGGTTCAAACTGCAATGCCTCCTCCCTAAGCGGTTCTTTTTGGCCCTCTGATCTACACTATACCAGAGAGTCTGGTTAAAGCCTGGCACGTATGATTGATACACCATACTGACAGCTCACATCCTCCCTAACATGTCAGACATGTTTTGCCTATATTATACAGCTGCATGGCATGGCTTTGAGGGGTTTGGCACGTAAGTAGGTCCAGTTTCAAATTTTTTGGTTTTTTAATTGCATCAGATATTAATCGCTAGCTTGGAGTAAATCAGTCCTTTTGAGACTTTATACGCGTAGAGTGCAGTATCTACCAGAAAGCACATGGGACATGCTGCGGGACCCACTGATGAGCCGGACTCCTCGTGAAA
This sequence comes from Schistocephalus solidus, assembly GCA_017591395.1. Lineage (NCBI taxonomy): Eukaryota > Metazoa > Platyhelminthes > Cestoda > Diphyllobothriidea > Diphyllobothriidae > Schistocephalus > Schistocephalus solidus. Next base: position 24,331 of record WEDG01008756.1, on the reverse strand, counting down.
CAGTCAAATGTCGACGAAACACGTGGCTGACATTAAGCTAGCACCTGTGTCGTCAGCATGGTGTATCCTGTAACCATTTTTAGAAGTTTAATGAATATTACGTGCTTGTCCCGCTGTGGCTAATGAAGTCAGGGCAAATGATCACATTGACTTTCAGTCTACGCCTATAAACGTTCAAATAGACTGATTTACTCCGAGTTAACGATTAATTACTGAGGAAATTTAAAAAAACCAACGTCTTTGTTTTGCCATGGAAGGTAGTCAGTGTTGGAGATTTTGGGTAATTCGCCTCCAAGTGTCATCGTTCATCTTGCGAAACGTTCGTTAACATCGGCGCTAGAGATAGTCCGGTTATAACGAGAAGATGCGTAGTCAGAGAGCGACAAACGCCGGTCTGGTGGTATCCACATATCTGTCGAATGTTACTTCCTCTGACCACAAACCCGACAAGTTTATAATCATAATCTTGAGCTACTGTAAGTTTACATATGAAGAGTCTTGTGGCACCCACACTTATTTAAACTCCCAGTTAGTTAAACTACAATAATAACGGTGAACACGTCCATTGCAGTACCCAACCCCACCCCCCTGCCATCTTGGGCAACGCTGTCTGCTCGAATTTACTCCTGTCAATGCAACTCAGTGGTTCGGTAGGAGGTTTTGGAATACTAACCTACTGTCTGATCAATTATCACATAAAAGAGAGAATCACGAGGGGCGGGGGATAATCTAAGTGGAAAATGACTCTTATCGGAAAAATCGATATTAAAATTTACACTTGAAGCTATGTATGCCGACTGCGCTCTCCAAGTCAGCATAGTCAAATGCCTTGTCTTGGAAAACATTCACGAAGGGCGACTTCTGTCGTCTACAGTTTCGCAAAAAAATCACCAATATTAACAGGGCATACGGAGAAAGGTTCACAGGTGATCGCACAGTATGAGGATGGTGTTAGAAACTCCGTGGTGGCAATCAGAGCCTAAAAATGTAAAGTTAGAGGACGGTCATGCACTGTCAGTGATCCGGTTAAGCAGTTAGAGAAGAAAAACCACGCCCAAGGCACTTGATGTCAGTATGTCGCCAGTATCCGACCACCTGATGCAAATTAAAAAGGTGAAAGAGCTCGATAAATGGGTCCCAAATGAGCTTACTGAAACCCAAAGTGTTGGGCGTTTAGACGCGTGTTCAATGCTCTCTCTCTCTCTCTCTCTCTCTCTCTCTCTCTCTCTCTCTCTCTCTCTCTCTCTCTCTCTCTCTCTCTCTCTCTCTCTCTCTCTCTCTCTCTCTCTCTCTCTCTCTCTCTCTCTCTCTCTCTCTCTCTCTCTCTCTCTCTCTCTCTCTCTCTCTCTCTCTCTCTCTCTCAGACATGCTTCTCAGATTTTGGCTGCACGACTAATCACACCACTGCAAGACAGAAAAGCTCACTCCCATACCACCATCAGTATAGATCGCCGAACGCCAGGCCACTGCGACTATCACCATTTGCCGATCATATGCGCTGTGTATCTCGTTCATGTCTGCCCTACGCGCGGAACCAGGCGACATCAAGCGACAAGCGCTTTGTCTGTGTATTCTTGCCAAGAAGTGATTGGATGAGCAGCACCTCGCGGTCGGTCGGCATCGTTCGTACGATTGGTCCTCTGAGCCCTGGTCTGAATAATGTTTACAGGGCGACGGAATGTGTATGCGCCAAACTAAGCACGTGAAAGCGGCATAAAGGCTGAAAGAAAAGGACCTCGAGTGAATGGCCAGTTAGATGGGTAAGGTATATCGCAAAATGCCTTGGAAGTGTCTAAGCCCTACGATTGTAAGCTTTTGCTGCATGGGACACCTAGTGGTGAGAAATAGGTTTTGGAGGGTTTCATCATCCAATTTTCAGATGCAGAGATTCAATTAATAGGCTCGGTAAGTTATGAGAGATGTTACGAATTATTGAAACCTGCAAGGTGGGGCTCCGTTAGTTGACAATACAAACGCTTGCCGTTCTCGGCTCTCCCGATCCGATTTCTGTCTCCATCTTCCCTATTCCAATGTGAAACTGCCAACATGGTATCAATTTCCGTTTAATCTTGACGTGAAGAACACCGTCGAAATGATATCGAAAACTAAGTTAATTCGGAGGCTCCACTGTATGCCCACTTTATAGTGCAATCGTTCCTTCCGCGTAATTTGAAGGGGCAAAACGGTCGGAACAATGATCACATTAAAGCGAGAATCATGAGGGGCGGGGGAGTAATCTAATTGGAAAATGACTCTTATCGGAAAAATCGATAGTAAACTTGACACGTGAAGCTATGTATGCCGACTGCGCTCGCCAAGTCAGCATAGTCAAATGCCTTGTCTTGGCAAACCTTCGCGAAAGGCGACTTCTGTCGTCTGCATATATCGTCTCAGCTAAACGCACCTGTACAACTCACTTGATTGTGCGGGTTACTATAGGGAAAGGCGTGGCAAATCCAGTGGGTCTACTGTGTGTCCGCCAATGCGACGGACAACTGCCGGCTACGAATTTCAGATAATGCACCAACTCACTGCAGATTCCAACTTTCCGGAATAGACGCGTGCCGCTAACCGGGGTGATCAAGCAGTGATTGGAAAACCACTATGGATCATCAGCTGCCAGGCAGACCGAGCTCAACCACCTCTGAATAGTGTTTAGATTAAAAATTTACTGGCAAACCTTTGTAGAGGCAGGGTTTTGGAACCAAATAAACAGCGGCGAAGAAACCAACCAGTCGACGTCATGATGGGGCGTAAGAAAAGAGCGTCAGATGCGACAGCCAGACTGCTCGTGACACTTCGAGACGGACTTAACACTTAACACTCCAGCGTCAGGTTGTGCGTCAAGAAAAGTCCACTTCCGGAAGCGATATTTCATATGTAATATACAGACTAAAATACAAATACGTTAGAAAAGCCGTTTGTCAACTTTAGACAAGGGTACGCGAATACCAACTCGCGGTACTGAGGTTGGATCCGAGGTCACGTAGCAGCCGATGTTGCCTCTAACTGCGCGTCCCACTCTGGTACAGTCGAGATCGTGGCCAGAGGCGAAAACCATCTGACAAGACTGTCAAAGGAGGCTTAGATTAATCACCTGACGACTTCTTATGCGGCCTTGCTCCTCTACTTAAGAAGACCGCAGAAATCTAGGTACGAGTCTGAATGATACACTGGTCGTTCTTGTGAATCAGTAGCCGGCAGTTGTCCGTCGCATCGGTAGACGCACAGTAAACCCACAGCCTGAAGTGGGAGGCTTAAGGACTGGTGACGTCCCATAAGCTAGAGATGGCCATTCCAGTTCTCTCTCTCTCTCTTTGTCTCTCTCTCTCAGGCAAGCTTCTCAGTAATCGCACTGAAAATATTATTCCCAGGTGGTTTGTCAAATGAGGAAGAGGCGTTCACCTGGAGATGTTTGTTAGGTGTCTGACGTTTGGGGTAGTTGCATCGTCTACCCATCTACAGAGTCTGGAGAGTCATGCTGCCTGCTCTCATTATGTGCCACTTATTGCCCTGTACCTGTTGGACCACCTGTCTGGCTGCGCTGGACCCGAATCACGCCGTAGCCTGTGACGCCATCGCCACCCCACTAACAGGCTGTGTGCTCGGCCTTTCACTACGACATGGGTTGCCACATCTGACACTGGATCCAAACTTCGTATAGATAACTGATGCTCGTGCATTCGCGTTTGCAGCTGTCGACCGGTTTATCCAACATAGTTTCACGTCCCGCAGCTAGACTGAAGTCGGTAGACAACGGCCGACTTCTTCTGCTCACTCCCATACCACCATCAGTATAGATCGCTGAACGCCAGGCCACTGCGACTATCACCACTTGCCGATCATCTGCGCTGCGCCACTCGTTCATGTCTGCCCTACACGCGGAACCAGTCGAAATCAAGTGGCAAGCACTTTGTCTGTGTATTCTTGCCAAGAAGTGATTGGATGAGCAGCAGCTCGCGGTTGGTCGGCATCTGAACCCTGGTCTCAATAATGTTTACAGGAAGAAGGAATGTGTATGCGCCAAACTAAGCCGTTGAAAGCGGCCTAAACGATGAAATAAACGGCCTCGAGTAAATGGCCTGTTAGATGGGTGATGTATATCGCCAAATGCCTTGGAAGTTTCTAGGCCCTACGATCGTAGGCTTTTTCTGCATGGGACTCCTAGTGGTGAGAAATAGGTTTTGGAGGATTTCATCATCCAATTTGCAGATGCAGAGATTCAATTAATAGGTTTGGTAAGTTATGAGAGATGTTATGAATTATTTAAACCTGCAAGGTGGGGCTCCGTCAGTTGACAATACAAACGCTTGCCATTCTCGGCTCTCCCGATCCGACTTCTGTCTCCATCTTCCCTATTCCAATGCGAAACTGCCAACTTGGTTTCCATTTCCGTTTAATCTTGACGTGAAGAACACCGTCGAAATGATATCGAAAACCAAGTTAATTTGGAGGCTCCACAGTATGCCCACTTTATAGTGCAATTGTTCCTTTTGCGTTATTTGACGGTGCTAAACGGTTTTCAAAGTCGCGCCAACAAACAACCTACTTAACCTCCTCTTGTGATCCCATGCAACGTAGACAGCTAAGAGGAAAGAGTAAATCCTTAAAAATTTCGACTTGCTAGATCTAGATGTCAGCTAGGCGCATCCGGTCTGAACTTCATTGAGTTGCAAAAAAATAAACTGAAGAGAATTAACTCAGCGCATAGAAACCGTTTGAATATTCAGATTGAATGACCGTAAACATGTGGGAGAGCGCTTGGGGCATTCGACGTTGCCGGCCCATCCCATGCCCGGTGATAACATGATCCAGTGACATAGATCTCCTCATTTTGCCAAAAACTTTCCCCTGCTGGCCCGCAGTCAGCTAAATTCTAGGCAAAAGAATTTCTCCAAACTTTTCATTCAGACACTAGCCTTATCTTCATTATACTGCATCGCTACTTTTGAAGACAGAATGTTATCTGTGGTATATATTTGGCCCGACGCGGATGAAATCAGTGAAAAAACTCTCTTTTGACTAGGAAAAAGGTTTCGTTGCCTGCCGAAACTATCACCAAGTTGCACACAAACGATCAACTGATAGCCGTTCATCTCCCCAAAATAATCTGCATGGAAATTAACCATTCGGCAGTAAATCTTCCTCAAAATAACCGATCCTGGTGACGGCTTCTGAGAGTATGCGCGTCGTATTAACTCCGGTGCATGCAAGGTTCCACGTGAAACGACTTTTTAGTGTACTTTGGTAGCCGGTGAAGTGTACTGTGCACGCTCAATGCCATTACGTTCCACCCAATGCACCTATTGTATCGACTGCCCTGGAAACCTCATTCGGAATGTTTATCACAGGGGGAGAGACTTCAGTTGTATACGGCCAAATTGTTGATGAAGATAGTAAGAGTAAATAGAACCACATTCGACTTTTTTGAATCCAGGAATTCGACTAAACACGGAATTTCACATAAGGCCTGCTGGGTTCTGAAAACGCTAAATAAAAAACGGTGATCTGTTAATATTGTGAAAAATTGTCCGTGTTAGTACTGACAAAAAATTTAAAAATCATGTAATTTGTATTTTACTACATTTTATGACCATCCAATTTTCTGTCAGAAAGAAGCTACGAGTGGTAGCGGATAGTGCCTGTTCCATCCCGAGAGATCTCTCGGAGGAGGGTGAAGTGAACCGGCCTGTAATCCTGCAGGTGTTTTACCCACATCGTCATGAGCAGTTGTCCGCATGAGGTTTAGAGGGCCACGTTTTAAGGTCTGAACTTCCCGGGTGAATTGGAGCTGCCGGTTGTACAGCGACACTACCCACGAGTATTCCCTGCTGTTTCTTACGAGATGGCACATAGTCGTGTCGCCTATGTACTCCAAGACACAAAACGTTAGTACCCTCAATTGTTCTGATGAAGATGTTCCAAGAAGTTCCAAGAAGTTCCTCATCCCGCTGGATAGCCCTAACCACTTTACCCAAAGCAGGTTGTTCAAGAGCACTGCATCCAATGCAACTAGCACCCATTTTTGAAAACACACGCGATTAGTGTAATCAGTTACAAAGGCCATTTCCTCTAGTTATGCTTGTCTCCTGAGGCGGCTTTCTACCTCCTAGCCACGTTTTACTCGTTCAGTAATATTTTCTGTGATGCATATGCAGCATCAACATGCAAGGCCTCGCACGCTTCTCACGTGATTCGCAGATTTGTGCACTAATCCGGTCGGTTCATGTCAATATTATCTTCGTAATTAGCTATCTGTCAGGTGTGTGTGTTTAAGCAAATCCAGATGCTGGAGGTGCGAAGGGCTGCCTTCTGGGCGGATTTAAGGGTCAGCTGCAGCTCAGCGAATCGGAACTTAAAGTGTGCGGTGCGGAGACTGTCTGCGGTGAAACTAACGGGCAGGTCAATTCCGAGCACTAAATTCAGTAACACTACCAACATCGGTAAAAGGTAGGATATAGATCAATCGGAAGCCATCGTTGCAATGCGGTCAGTCTGCAAACAACGCCATGGGAACAACGCACGCTATCAAAAGGCCGTTTGTACATTTCAACAAAGATTAACTTGGTAAACCTACACACCTTCGCTTGACTTCACCCAGAATATGGCATTCAGGCAAGGCAGTCATGGATCGCAAAAGACAAAATATGTCTCGAAGAAATGTAACGTCGTTCAGTAAGGGTAGTAAGAGGTCAACAATGCCAGGCTTATGTTGAAGGACTGGAAGGGCTCAACCTATTTCCTCCAGGTCATAGGCAACAAAGACGCGATCATGTCCCAGTTTGCAAGATAATACATGCCCTTTAAGAAGGGCGGCACATTGGGGGGCCTATTTCAATGGCACCTCTCGCCTCCTGATCTTGGACACCAAATGAAGCTGCGCAAAAAACTATACAGGCTGATTCTTTGCTCTGAATTCTTTACGCAATGGAAAGTCGAACAAGGGAATGATCTCCCTCAATCATTCGTGGAGGCGACATCCCTATAGCTCTTCCAGAAACGCTTGGATTATTATACATGTTCCTTGTTTTCGCTCGACGATCTCAAGACGAACTAAAAACCACGTCAACTCCGGACAGGTATTTTAAAAATCATCCTACTTACAATTTGCAAATAGGATTTCAATATTGCATCTTCTTTTGAATGCGTATGCATATATAGCGCACGGGCATATCAACAAGAAGTTTTTCAAAGGTATTGCCTTTTGCTCTCGCCAAATAAACTGAACCTTAACTGAAGTTAGCATGTTGGACCTGATAAAGGTTTAAATTATACTAAGTACCAGCAATAAACACATTATTCCTCGACCAAACCAATCCCCGCATGTGTATGAATGTTGACTTCAAAGCATGCAATATGATCCCTGTTTACCTAACGTAAGAGGAATTGCTGAGGAACATACTGCATCAGCTTCCATATATCATGCATGGAGCACTGAATGTCACCCAGTCAAGCGTAAATCTATGTTACCTGGAAGAGAAGCATGGTCTTGGAGTCAAAAAAAGCAGGGTTTGAGCAAGATCTGATCACCACAGTAAGTGTGAAGCTCTTACTTGAATTCCGTTTATATCTCGCTTCATAAGGCCTGTGTTGTACTGATGATCGGTAACGACGCTGGAGCAGCTGTCTGCGTCTGGTCTAGGCTACCCTTTGCGTACTGTCTATGTAATATATGAGGCATGAGGCAACAAGTGGCAAATCTGCTCCTCCAGTACCAACGTCAGACAACAATTTTAAAGGCAGAAGAACGGGGATTTCTGAAAATATAAAAAATTGAGGACATCGTCACCCTGCCCGCAGACAAAGGGCGCTCGACTGCCGTCATGGATAAGTCTGAGTACGGAGCAAAACTGAGAAACCTCTTGATGGACAAGGAATCCTATGTGCCATCGACTTCCAGCGACTTCAAAAAGCTCGTGAGCAGCATAAACAAGACGGTAGACAAGCTGAGGAAGGTGGGAGCTCTCACGCGAAGAGAAGCACTGGCAACAAGAGCCACTGATGACACGATGGCGCGCTTCTACGGCCTGCCAAAGGTTCCCAAGCCAGGGGTGCCCCTACGCCCAATCGTCTCCTAACGTGGCACCCCAACCTTTGGGCTGTCAAAGTAGTTGTACCAGCGACTTTGTTTCCTAACCAAGGATTGGAAATGGACAGTGGATTACTTAATTAAATCTTTCCCGACATCCAGTTTACCATGGAAGAAGCAGTCAACAATCAGTTGCCCTTCCTTGACGTCCAAGTTACAAAGCTGGCAGATGGGAAGATAAGGACAACGGTCTACCGTAAGGCAACCAACACTAGGCGCATCCTCCATTTCCGAAGCAACCTCCCTGTTGGCTACAAACGCTATAACCTGAATTGCTAAGCCGTCAGATGCGCACTTACTGAGCGTAGTCTATGGCAATTTATAGGGAAAACCCGAAATTTCCGGTGAGCCTTTTTGATTACCTGAACTATACTGATATTTTTTCAGCTGAAAATCAGAAAATGAGCCTTCTCTTTATATCTTAGGTATGGTTGCATGAGTATCAGCTTCATTCTATGATGGTAAATGCACCGATTACTTTCTTTCTTACTAGAAATACATTGGTTCAGCTAACTAATGAAAGTTTTTAAAATACTTGTAAAGAGCTCCACGAATGCACAAGAAGATCTTTTTACATGCCTAAAATTAACGCAGCCAGCTGTTGATGGAAAAATCCACGGTTTGATTCAGTGTATTCACAATTTTCAGGAATAAGTCGGTACGACGAAATACAAAGTTGAATCGGAAGTTTGTTAATTCCTTTCGGACCATGAGATCCCACGCATTCATATGCTTGAGTTGACTTGAGTAATTAACAGAGTGTGCCCGAAAGTTAGGAAAGGAATCTTCGCTCAAATGTGCAATCATTGTGAATTAAATTTTATTCAACCACAATCTGAGTGCCACAAAGACCCCTTTTAAAAAAGGGTTACGTGATTAAATAAAAGGCACAAAGTTATAGCGTTGCATAATTTTTCCTCTCAGTTTTCATCATCACGCTCACGTACCTAACAATAAGTATTTCAAATCCCGCTCATTAAAGGTGTCGCTGTCTATACTCTATACAATCAACCCAGCACAGGCCATCCTCACATAATAAGAGATCTTGGTCTATGCTAAATGCATGTTGGAATATTTCAGCCTTATACATTTAATGGTGTGCAGTGTGTGAAAATAATTGGCACCAATGCACTAATGCACCATACTGTAAACCCAGACAGCCACGACAACCGTTCTGTTCTGTTTTGACACCCACCAGGTAATACGGCCATTCTCCTCACAAAAGTATGCTTATTTGTGGCTGGCATGGACTTGCTGATTCCGCTACAGTAGAGTTTGAAAAAAACAAAACGGATCACGCGTAGATGCGGTTTCATTGCAGGTAGGCAACTACACAGTGCACTTGTTGGAATTTTAGGGGTAAATCACATGGGAATTGGAAAACACACCTTGTTTGTGCAATCAGAGCGAGTTGATTGTCGACTTATTAGACCGGTGTTAAGTCGGAGTCGGTCAGCATTGTCAATGAAGGGGCTTGATGTACAAAACGTGTACTGCGATAAATGTGGCCGAAGGGATCTATTGCTCTACATATGGACGTATCTTCAATCTCATGAATAAACCATGCAGGGAACCCTCAAGCATTCATTCAGCACAGGATGTAATGCTCCCTCTCGACCTGCATCCGATGTTTCCTCTTTCTTCTCAGGACCTGGCATGAAGGTCTTTATTTTCAGTTCATTTGGTGAGGGTGATAGGCAACGCCTTTGAAAACCCTATTGTTTACACGCCGGTGTGTCATATACATCTGTGTACGTGCTCTTAATAAGGTTCACTATACAAATTGTATTTACAAAATATAAGTAGCATTGTTTTTACAAATAACTCATGTGGTAGTACTTCGGGTTAAGGTCGTCAAGAGAAAACAAGGGACACATATAATTATCTAAGCAATTCTTGAAAAGCTGTACGGACTTCACCTCTACGACTGATTGCGGGAGATCATTCCACTGTCTTCCTACCCGTTGCGTGAAGATTTCAGAGCGGAGGTTTAGCCTGGAAAATTTCATGCGCATCTTCATTTCGTGTACACGAAGATAAGACGAGAGGTGCCACTGAAACATGTCCTCAAAGTGCAACACCTTCTCAAGGCCGTGTATTATCTTGGAAACTACGATAAGATCACTTCATTGCTGCCTGTTACCCAGAGGGAATCGATTAAGGCATTTCGGTCTGTCTATACAAGAGTGGTATTTTAGACCTCTTACTAGCTTTGTTGCACGTCGTTGCACTTTCTCGAGATAGATTTTGTCTTTTGCAATCCATGGCCACCATGCCCGTATGCCATATTCTAGGTCAGGTTGAAGGAAGGTGTCGTAGGTTTTATCAAAGAGGTCTTCGTCGAAAGATACAAACGCACTTTTTATAGCTTACAATACTCGCATGGTGGTGTTTGCAGCCTTGACGCATTGCAATGATGGCTTTATATTGCTCTGTATCCAAACACCGAGGTCTTTCTGTGAAGATTCAATGGGGATTTGAGTGTCATTCAGTTAATATGCCCTCACGTTGACAGTTGGAAGATAACTGGTTGGACGCAGGTGGATAACGACCCAGTTTCGCACATTGAAATCTTGGAGCCATTTCTCGGACCATGTTTGCAGTCTGCGCAGATTATTTTGCAGAACATTCTAATCGCTCGGGGCTTTAATGAGTTGCCAGAGCTTAACGTAATCGACAAACATGATCTTACCGCAGTTCAGTTCCTGAATACTGTCATTACATAAAGGATGAAAAGTAGGGGACCAAGAACGGAGCCTTGAGGAACACCACTAACCATGTTCATCCAGCTCGATTTATCCTCTCCGATACAGGTCGTACCGACCAGTTTCCGCTTCTGGCTTAAGCTGCTCCGAAAGCTGTCCTTGTTGGGCATTGCAGCTTCCACGAGCGCTCTCCTGATGATGATGGTGGTGGTGGTGGAGATTATGGTGGTGGTGGTTGTCACGTAGCACTGGAACGGTCACTTTCGCTAATTTTTCACCGCCTGCTTCCGACACGTTTGCTTAAGTTCAGTGATGATATATATGCCAACTTTTAAGAATTCAAGTTTGGCAAGTGTCCGTTTCTGATTTTTCATAATCAACAGTTTAACGTAATATAATTGAGGTGAGAGTAGCAAATTTTTAAACAGCCAATGAACAGTAAGTATGGGGAGAGGTTTGTGGGCGTTCAGCAGTCAGTGGTAACAGTCCAGTTCTGGAAAGGTTTAGTATACCCTCAAGTCGATTACTAAGCAGGCCTGATTATGAATTATTGAAAACGTGCCTTTGATGAGCTTGACTTTTGGGTAAGTGGTGGGTAATCGCTATGCTGACGCCTGCGTGCGCTACTGGCTTCTATCGTGCAATTAGGAAAGATGACTGAACGAATTTTGTGCCACTGACATAGGAATTTTATTACTGGCTGGTCGATTGAATACAGAAAGGGGTCTCCGGTGACAGAAGCATAATCATTTTTGGAGACACAATAGATGACTGTAACAATTTATTTAACGCACTGAAGGCTTAAACGAATTGACCTGGTGTTCATTGTCAAAAAATCGTGCAACGGAAAGCGTAAATGGAGTAGAGCAGTGATATGAAGCGAACAGGATGGCTACACTTTGGTTCGGTAGTTGACTTTAGCATGTCCCCTTTTAAAATCCTCAACCAGTAGAGCTAATGACCAGAAACCGGACGGAGTATAGGTACGGAAGTTTCCAATTTCAATATTTTCCTTAGCTACATGTAGGATCTTAAGTCAGTCAACCCATCATCTCTCACGCTGAGCTGCATATTTTAGGCTTCTGCGTTACAACTCGGTTTTTAGAAGTTATCACCTTAACGATAAGAATAACAGTCTGACTGTAACTCCCTCCCTTATATAAAATGACTGAAATGCCCCAATTAATTCGGTCTGTGTTGCAGGCAGCAACAAAGGATATCTTATCCTGGTTAACAAGATACTATCCGGTCTTGGGCAAGGGCTGTCCTTTGATGACTTGTTTCAGTGGCACCCATCGCCTCATCATCCTAGACACCCAATGAAACTGCGCAAGAAAATGTCCAGGTGGAACCTCCGCTCTGAATACTTCCCGCAACGGGTGGTAAAACAATGAAATGCTCTGGCTCAATCAGTTGCGGAAGCGACGTTTCTACAGATAACAGTGAAACGCTTGGATGATTATATGGGTCCCTTGTTTTCCCTCGACGATCTCAGCACGAACAAAATACCACATCAACGAAAGACAGGTGTCAAATTTAAAACAAATATACTACTTACACTTTGCGAATAGTATTTAAATAGTGAACTCTTTTAAGAATGCGCGCAAAAATGTATATAACACAGCGGCTTGTCAGCAAGACGGTTTTCAAAGTTATTGCCTATTACCCTGGACAAATAAACAAAATCCCTACTGAAATGAACATTTAGATCCTGTAAAGGGTTTCAATTATACAAATTCTGAGACACCGGTTCACTATTCCTCAACCAGAACAAGACACGAAGGTGTAAGGATGTTGCTCTCTAAGCATGCAATATAATCCATGCTTAAGGCAACATTTATCAGCGTCGGATGGCCTGCGTCGAAAACGCCCAGAAACACTTCGAGATGCACTTCGAGACAGCATGCGGTAAGTAAATCATGGGAGGGATTGAAAGCATATGTCATTGAACGACTCACAGTAATAATTGACTCCAAACACTTCCTTCGGCCAACGAAAAAGCTAAGAATTTATTTCCCATGCGTCATTTCTTAAAAGTTGAGTGATTGCAGCACAAAATCCAAACAAGTGGAAGTTATGCACAATACAGTGTTCGGAGTAGGGCTGATGAAGATGAGTCTGGCTTCACTTTATGTAGTACGGCACAATCGTCGGTTAGTGGTATTTGAAATGTTTTCACCATAAAGACTCAGGATATCATAAGTGGGTCTTTTAAAACTGACTGATGCTTCAATTTTACTCTGTAAAGCATTGATGTACTTTTGGATGCAGCGTGCTGAATAGCCACGGTTGAGTAGGGAAGCTGTAACGCAGGCAATAGCTGCATCCAGTGTCCCAATTCTTTGCAGAAGATAAGTTTCTTTCTGTTGTATTAGCATAGAAGCATCGCAAAAAACTCTTTGTACTTAGATAAAAATCAATCCGAAGCCATCATTGCACTGCGCACAGTCTGCAAGTGACGCCATGGGAGTACTGCACGCTATCGAATGGGCATTTGTAGTTTTCGACAAAGATCTCTTTGATAAATCCTTCTCAGCAATCGAGTAAATTCGTGGCCTACCAATCCCTAAATACAGACCAGGAGGTTGAAGCCCGACTGCAGAGGTATACCCAACGAGTTAAAATGGTTTCTGTCCTCGATCCATCTACTTGTGCTTGACTTTTGAAAAGGGGGTGCCTTTCGCTTACCTAACGCAGAAAATGGTTTCATGGTGTCAAGTTTTTCTTACCGCTATTCCTGGCATTGAAGGAATAACGCTACATCTCGGGGCTCCTTCTGCAGGCAAATCGAGGGTAAAAACGTTTGATCACCTGCGGGGGCACGAACATATACGATCTGCTATGAATCAGTAAGGAATGCTAGTGCTCATTACCACTGCGAAACCCAAAACTTTCTTTGTTTTAAGTACTACGGGACGTTAATTGCAGCCGTATAAACCACACCTCCAAAACTCACCCTTTAAACCCATGACCAAGGGGAGTTTAAATAGCTCCGGGCTTTCATTTCGTCGGTGGAAGCACCGGCACCTGACATCCAAGGATGTTTTCACTCGGCTACCTATTTGCAACCTCTCCGAGTATTCGTTTTTTTCGCTTCACCAACATGTTACAGCCGGAATTAGTGTGAAACAAGTCAGAGCAAGACCTAGGTGACTCCTCGGGGAAGACGTTACGGTCACCTCGTTCACCTGAGGCCCGGTAACTGCGCTTCCGGTGTGGGAGCTTGTCGCCGCAGCTTAGGCCACAAGGGAGACCGTATCCGTTACGACCTTAAAGCTCGATTACAACTAGTAAGAGTAGAACTGTGAAGGGTGTTGTATTCTGGGCAGAGAGGTTGGAGTGATTGGAGATAAGTCGGCGCCGCGAGCGAGAGCACGCCTGAGTCGGCCTTGAAGATGATTGGCGGGTTTGCACAGTCTTGATTGGCCGAGAAGCCGACTGCCACGGTGTGCACGTGCAAGTACTCGCGAGACGCGCAGTGTTGTAAAAGGCTCCCAGAATAGGGCCACTACAGGTTCTCCCGCGACACGGTAGGCACTGTTTACTTCTGCTATCAGCGCCGACAGAGGAGTGAACAGTCATAAAACGTTGTGGAATGCGGACACTATTGAAATTTCGTATTTATGCCACCGTAGGCGATTTGCTCTGCTATTGACACTGCTGCAGGGGCTATTTAATTTCTGACTGTTGACAAAACTCAGAATGGATTATGGGCCACATGCCAATTTGTTAGTGAAGACGTAATCTGCCACACACTTAGTACCAAAGAGAATATTTTGGTGCTGTTTTCAATTAAATATATTCCAGGTTATAAGGGCATTAACATTCAACGAGAAAACGAATTCCACTTACCGTATTTGACCGTTAATTTCATAATATTTTGCAGTTACTTAAAGAAAATAGTTGTATTGAAATCGATGATTTTTTTCTTTAGAATACCGTCGTAAAAGTACAAGAACAATTTATCAGAAAAAAATTTCAAATATTTTGCCATGAAAAAAATAGTGAGGCAGTTATTAAGCTCAGTCTCAATGGCCTCTCGTTTACGGAAATCGCTGTTGGATTGGAAGTGGTCAGGTCAACGGTTTCCACCATTATCGATCGTTATAAGAAGTTCGGACACATCGACAGGAAGCTTGATAGTGGAAAAACAAAAGGTGTGAACCCCTCATCATTTGAGGGCTTTCCGGGATCGTGTTCGTTGCAATCCAATCCGGATGGGTTTGGAGCTTGAGGTGTTGGAGTAAAGGGTAAGGAATGTCCTGAAACAGGACCTGAGGGTTAGAACAAAGAAGCATCTCATTGCTGAGGCTGTCGAAGGGAAGACACTAGAAAGAAGTAAAAGAAGGTTAAGCTTACCCAATAAAGGACCAAACACGGTGCTCTTTCCGACGAAAAAGTCTTAACGGTCGATTAGGTATCAAAAAATCGAACAGCTCGTTACATAAGACCCCTGTAGTTCAACGGGGTACTTGAGAATGTCAGCTTCAAGTTTGAGATCAAACATCTTGCGTATGTGAAGGTATTTTGTCTGATTGTCTCAGACGGCAAAATCATGCCCCATTGGATAGACTCCAATAACACTCCCGATGACAATGTGGTCTTCCAGCAAGAAGGAAGACACAGAGGTGGCTGGCCCAAAGATATGTGGCAACCATCCTCATTAGGCCTAAATCCTCTCGAATATAGCCTTTTGGCCGTAAATCGAGGGGAATTCCTGTGACAAGCCTCGCGAAAGTATCGAGGCCATGAAGGTATCCATTGCTAGAGAGTGGAACAAGATTTCCCCGGAGTACATCAGGAAAACACGTGTGCCAAGTTCAGACCGAGAATCAAAGAATTGATTGCTTACAATGGATCTCGTGTTGAAGAGTTCTTTCTAATGTGAATTTTGTGTCTTTTCTGTTTAATACTTTTGTTTCTCCAGTTACCTGTTCTTTATGTGGGTCAGGCTGCATTTCAGATCACGCAAATTACGAAATTTACGATCGCATACGGTAAATAATCATTTTTTCCGAGTTGGGTTTCTGCAAGCGGCCAGTAAGAAGCTCATTGGAATTATGGTGTTTAATAATTAATAGAAGAAAGCTGACCTATGTAATCCTATCTAAACGATAAGACATTTCGGAATTTCTGTTAAGATTAGCCAAGATAGGTCACACATTATACTTGGTGTGCTTCACGTAGTTAAGTTCAAAGGGACAAACTCTGAACTTCCGTGTTTATTTCCAATTCTGGATTTGAAATGATCATCTGCTGCTTTATTTACTCCAACTGTCTCCAGCAAAAATTAGACATTAACAGCCCTAATCATGACATCATATTCTGACAAGATCTTACTATGGTAAACATTCGGGGTGAGGTATCAGTGGAGGGCGTTGGACTGAAAATGGTAACATGCAGCAGTAATTGTGTTTGTTTGTTTATGATGGAGCCTTGTATGCGCGGGAGGTAAACCGAAGGGCGTACGTTCAGAGGCCGTCGGGAAAGTCCCTTAGCCAAAAATTAGTGCAAACGGTTATGTACACATGCAAATTATTTTGGAGGCATGCATCCCCTCAGTCGGCCGTTGGCGCTCAACGAGAGGAGGCGTATTTAAGTACACAAGTAAGCGTTTGCAACAGTTGAAAGAAAGAACTTTCATCAATTTCGTCCTCTACACAGGCTATGTTCTTCCTTAGATGACGAATAATCAACGACGGGTTGCTGTCACCAACTTGAAAATTTACGATTACAAATCCATTTCCCGAAGAGCGTTTTTTCTTTTCCTCATACTATTTCGGGATGCAAACCAACACCGTTATTCAACATATATATATAATGATAACTGGACTATCACCAAACGGTTAAAGGACTCACTCGTCCCTTGGTGTCTTTGGGCTCACTCTAGAGCCCAGCTAGCAGCTGCAGAGCGGCTAGTGATATAGCCAGAATGATATAACGGACAAAGACAAGTGGGACTGGAATGGACACTTCTGGCTTATTAGCCGTCATCAGCCAGCCATACCCAACCACAGGTGCTGCGGCGCCCAAAGCTCAAACTCGCGACCTGCTGGGCAGACGTCCAACGATTTATATATATATATATATATATATATATATATGATAGTGTGGGGCTCACCGATCTGCTTAAGGAACATGTATGTTCCGTTGTGCCCTGGAGCTCAGACTAGAGCTCTCGCAGGCGGTCGCATAGCGACGTGTAGCATATGATGAAATGGAACAGACAAAGACAAGGGAGACCGGAATGGCCATTTCTGGCTTATTATCCGTCATCAGCCAGTCATACCCAATCCCAAGTGTGGCACACCTGGTATTCGAGCCCTCGACCTTTGGTATTTGAGTCGAACGCTCTACCATTGAGGTACGGGCTCGTTGTTTTGTCGGTTGTGATCGGGAATATGATGATAGTGTGGGGCTCACCGATCTGCTTAAGGAACATGTATGTTCCGTTGTGCCCTGGAGCTCAGACTGGAGCTCTCGCAGGCGGTCACATAGCGACGTGTAGCATATGATGAAATGGAACCGACAAAGACAAGAGAGACCGGAATGGCCATTTCTGGCTTATTAGCCTTCATCAGCCAGTCATACCCAATCCCAAGTGTGGCACACCTGGGATTCGAACCCGCGACCTTTGGTTTTTGAGTCGAACGCTCTACCATTGAGCCACGGGCTCGTTGTTTTTGTCGGTTTTGATCGGGAATATGATGATAGTGTGGGGCTCACCGATCTGCTTAAGGAACATGCATGTTCCGTTGTGCCCTGGAGCTCAGACTAGAGCCCTCTCTCTCTCAGACATGCTTCTCAGATTTTGACTGCACGACTTATCACACCATTGCAAGACAGAAAAGCTCACTCCCATACCACTGTCAGTATCGATCGCTGAACGCCAGGCCACTGCGACTATCACCATTTGCCGATCATCTGCGCTGCGCCACTCGTTCATGTCTACCGTACACGCGGAACCAGGCGACATCAAGCGACAAGCGCTTTGTCTATGTATTCTTGCCAAGAAGTGATTGGATGAGCAGCAGCTCGCAGTTGGTCGGCATCTGAACCCTGGTCTCAAGAATGTTTACAGGACGAAGGAATGTGTATGCGCCCCACTAAGCCGTTGAAAGCGGCCTAAAGGATGAAGGAATCGGACGTCGAGTGAATGGCCTGTTAGATGGGTGAGGTATACCGCCAAATACCTTGGAAGTGTCTAGGCCCTACGATCGTAGGCCGTAGGGCACCCGTTGGTGTAGGCCTTTAGAGCAGTTGTCTGGAATGCGGTGAACAACCTGAAAGGCGTTTTTGGCATCGACTCGGGGATAAGTATCGACCAGATGCGCGAGAATAGAACTCGAAATTCATCTAGTTTCATATCATATTTTCATTTCCCATGTAATTGTACCATCCCGACGATGAGTTACCAAAAACACGTGTTTGCCGCTTTGACTTTTAAATCTATCAGGTTGTTCAAAAAAAGGATGAGCTCCGAAACAAACATTGATTTTTGAGAAATCAAACAACGCGTACGCCAAAATTAGCCAAAGTATGATCCCTAAACATCTATCTGTGATCGATGAACCAGATCATTTATACTTCATGGATAAATCCACTGGCGTAGATGCTAAGGAATCCAGCAGCCATATCAGTTTTTTTCTAGATGCTAAGGAATCCAGCTGCCACATCAGTTTGTTCTCGAAAGTTTTTTTGCCTAAAAAGCGCTTAGATGCTTGAACAAGGGTCGTCATACGGAGGAAAGATTGTGTGCAAATCTCGTATCCTAAGCCGGTGAGTTTATGCAATGTCATCGTGGACAAGGGAGACTGGAATGGACATTTCTTGTTTATTACCCATCATCAGCCGTCAGCGAGTTCGAACCTCGAGCGCCAACGCACCTGGGGTTGGGTATGGCTGGGTGATGACGGCTAATAAGCCAGAAATGTCATTCCAGTGTCCCTTGTCGTTGTCGGTGATATCATTCTGCCTATCTATATATAGGAAGCTTGACACTGGGTAATCCATCCTCACAGCACTTTAGCGCACTCCCCATTAATCAAATCTGTCACATTTTGAATTTATATTGATGTGCCAAAGTCCCTGCTTGGATAGATACCAGCTTACTGGATACCTCGATCCACGTGGTCAGCATCCTGTTAAAATGGTACCTAAATCTCACCCGTAGGCTATGCCCAGCGGTCACATCCCGGGCAACAAGCACGACCGGTGAACTAAACCAGGTGAGGGTCTCTGGTGTTGTGTTTATCCCCACTCCTGGCATGATTACCCTCTACACGCACCGCCGTTTCCCCAAGACTCCTCACCTATCCATCGATCTCGGTACTCGTACTGTCTAAAAACGCCCTTCTGTTTTGGATACATAACAGTTCCGTCTGTACGTCTATAAATATTATGTTCACTCGCTTTCAGACAAGCTGAGGAGCAGCCGATTGGGATGCAGGGAGCCGACAGTGGCTCGGGAACTGGCGCGCCACATGGTGGACCTCGTTGCACCTAGCGAAACCCGATTCTCCGGCCAAGGCCAACTGGAGGTGGGTGCCGGTTACAGCTTCTGTAACGGTCGCCCCCAGGCAGAAAGACTCGACGCCAGGGTCGCCTTTGCCATCCGGACCGATATCGTGGGGCGTCTATCCTGTCTGCCGCAGGGCATCAACAACCGCCTCATGAGCCCTTGCCTGCCGCTTCGGGGAGACAAGTTAGTCATCATTCTCAGTATCCACACCCCTTCCCCCCGAAGACCAACTCCGACGAAACAAAAAACAAATGCTACCAGGATCTGCACGCCCTCCGGGCGACTGAGCCAAAAGCGGACAGTGTAATTGTTCTTGGTGACTTCCACGCTCGCGCCAACACAGACCATGCTGTCTGGAGGGATGCGCTGGACCACCATGCTCTCGGTGGCTTCAACAACAACAATGGTCTGCTCCTCCTGCGAACCTGTGCAGAGCACCGCCTCATACTGACCAATACCCTACGCCTTCAGATGTGAGAGAAGGTGACCTGGATGCACCCCCAGTCGAGGCACTGACACCTGCTGGATCATGCCTTCGTCCAGAGGCGAGACCAGCAGAACGGACTGGGTGACAAAGGCGATCCTGGGTGCCGACGGATGAACCGATCATCGCCTCATCCTCTCCAAGATGAGGCTTTGTGTACAGCCACGCTGGAGACCTCAAAGTTAGAGACTACCCCGTGCGCTGGTGAAAGTAAGGGCGCAAACGGATGGGTGCACTTTGATAAGCCGATCGAGTGGCCAGTTCGTTTACCTGTCCGCGGCTACTCCTGAACAGCATAACACCGGCGTGCGCACGCTCTGCCCACCTGCGTCCGCCTAGACAACCCAACAATCTGACCTGAAATATAAAGTGAATACCACCTGGTAAAATAACCAACTGCCTTTTCATCGGAAGGAGGCGATATTGCTGTGCTCTGCAGAGGTCACTGGTGCAGCTGCCTACACGGCCGAACTGTCATACAACCTTATAATTCACCGCTCCACTTCCAGCAGCCGACGGTGGACGACCTACGAAGGATTTGACGGTGCTCCAAGAAACAGGCACTAGTACTGTTTGTTCGGGAGTACGCAGAAGCTCATAGTACTCAGTCACTTACTTCAGCTCTAATACAATTGGCTCCTGTTAGCCTATTGTATTGGAAATCCAGCATCCCTATTCGAGTTGACGTGCAGTTTGTAATTATGAGCTGTACGGCCGTCAAGTACCTTCCTGCTAATACGCATCAAAACATATCTTCATATTTTTTTATTTGTTCACCTTTTGCGTTGGTTGTGGGCCAATGCAGACGCCCTAGGTTTCGAGCTGGCTGTCAACTGTTTGTCAATTTTATGGAGTTACCGTCTAGAAAACCGTTTTGATTAGGGTTTATTTACTTTGGTCCTATCGGCTACCGGCAGGTAGACATTGGAGTCCAAAATTTGTAATCGTACCTGAAACGCGCGATGCCGTTTGATGGGCACTGCGGTACCGGCTATGGAGAGAAAACTTTGGAAAGGTCACGTCGGGTAAACTTTCAGTTCGTAGCAGTACACCTCGGATACCTGTGGTTATATGAACAAACTTCCATAGACAGGTTAAAACTTGCAACTTCTGAATTTCACAAAAATGTCTGTTCACAAGAGCGTGTAAACCTGAAAACAGAAGTTTGCGGTAACTATACGTAAATTCCGATTCCTTTTAGAAGTTACAAGTGAAATTAAAGGGACGTCTTTGTGGTATCCGGTAAGGATGGAATTCAACTATCCGATTCCGCTGTTGGCATCTGTACTTGATACTGTTACAGACTGCTAAATGGAACCCTTAAGCAACATATTTAAATTCCGTCTCAACACATCTCATGTTGGTTAACAACATGATCCAGATGGGTCCTCTGCGACGTGGGAGTTTGAAAGTAATGCGGAGTCTGGCAGCTAAATTTGTTACCGCTGACAATGGCAGACTCTGCTCTTTCACTGTATTCCTTCACGGGAACATCAAAGGTTGTTCCAGCCCAATTTTTTTATGCAGGTTTGGCGCATGAAATCATCCGAAGAAACAGTCTCAGCGCACGCACGCCTCCTACTCGAGAAGCATCTTGATCCCTTGTGAAACTCAAGGCAGTCTAATAAAGGATAAATGCGTCTGGAGTTGGGTACTGTCTGTTCCATGATTGTATAGCTTAGCACTTTTTGACACTGCTACCTCGTTTGTCAGTACTAAAATTTTCATTTCAAAGGAGGTAGCAGGTAGGTTGGCGATAAGTGTCTAATATAAATCACAGATGTAGAATGCAGCATCCGAAGCTGTGTTCTAAAACCTGAGGCGAGCTTAGACAATTAAAAAGCCTATTCAGAGTCCACGAAAACGTACATGGGTTCAGCTTAATTCTAATGCAACGAATCCCTACTCTTTTAGAGAGCAACTTCTAACTTTAATTCCGCCAGACCTCCGAATTGTCCGTGACCTCAGAATTGGGGTTCTTGATTGTGAGACCAGTCAAAAACAGAAGCCCGCCCAAAGATTGGGGAAAAAAGACCACTTCCGGTAGTAGGGCGAATTGAGATCAACTGATAACTATATAATTCCCTAGCATCCGCCCTTTTCGGCGTAGGGTAAACGCTTTACCCGTCATCACTGACGTGGGATAAAGATGTCTGTATTGCCTAATACTCTCTTCCATAGATGTAAATTTGAGATGCCAAGAAACACGCCGGTCAGTGAACTCATACACGGTAGCCACTTGTGTCCCCAACTCTGAGCATCAGCACTCAGCCTTATGCAAACGAACATATAATAACATCACAGTTCTACACTTGTCATAACCCCTAAGTCAAGCGAAAGGACTGTATACCATCTCCGTGTGAGTTCATCCAGTTTTTCCGAATTTCACCCTCTGAAAAGATCTACTCATTTATGCTGTATTACGCCATGGACAAGGTGACACCAAATTATTCACACGTCCTAAGGAGGCATCTTTACGGGTTGTATCGTAAAATCCGCTAAGTTAGTAGCCCCTCCCGCGATCTACGACGCTGTCTTAGTGAGGAAGATCCTTTGGGACGCAGTAAGCAGCAGTTTGCTGTGGCAAACGTATTGAGACGACCATACATCACACAGAACAAGTGAGATCTTGCTCAATGCAAATGAAGAAAGTAAAAAAACGCATCGTGATGCCGGTAAAAGCGACCGATTTCGATTATCATTTAATAAATTCAAATGCAAAGTATGGACATAGACATGAGACAATTGAGAAATATACCACACATTCTATTGTGGAGGGGCGTCCCCACCACCAAAATTTGCAGACCATCCGTTAAGAGGCCAGCTAATGAACTGCTCAGAATCCATATATGCCTTAATTTTAGGCAAAGCCTAAAATACGAAAAGTAAGGACAACGTTCAATTCCTTGTCGAAAATAAGAGAAAAATTTGCGAGAAAAAGGCACGTACCTCAAAGCGCTCGACGTAATGCTTGAGGTTAGGATGTTTATCAAAGCATGACGGCTCAAAAGAGTGGAAAGCGCAGAGGTTCTCATACAGAGAAAAGTCCGCGTAGGTGATCTGTGGAAAATAAAAGTATGCTCTAGTTAAAATATACGACGCAAAACAAAACGAAAACAAAAATACGCCATGATTTCCAATATGTATAAAACAAGCGAAAACTTACGCTTTCACCCATTAACCATATCTTACTACCGAGGAAATTGGAAATCTCTTCCATGCCAATTTCAAATGTGGGTATGTAGTTAGGTCGTTCTTCTTCCTATAGCGTGGACTGTTTATTATACACCAAGGTAACCTACGTAGTTTTGACTATAAGAAATCTTGCTGAGGCCAAGTCGCAAGTCCCTGACAGCAGCCTCTGTCATAGCGATTTCAGCCTTTTCCTTGGCGTTTTTCCCTCCAAGACCATACTTCTCTCCCAGGTAACGCAGGATTACAGCTGACTGAGAAAGCTTCACATCACCGTCAATGATATATGGAAGCTAAGATATTGTGATCATGAGCAATTCTTCTTACGTTCGGAAAGCCAATACCCAGATGGTATTTCACTATTTTCCAATCCCCAAAGTCAGTCCTTTTGTATCTCTTCTCCTCGTACCTTTCGTCAGTATATTCAAGTAGAAGTCGGATAGGTTGAGCCAACTGGAAAGAATATATAAAAAAGAAATAAATAAGTATTGAGTAGGCATCTATTTTTCAGATGTGCGAACAACTGCAGCGGTCGCCAGCGACAACACAGTATTAATGGACAGAATGCAAGCGAGACTTGGTAAGGAAGCCGACAAGTAGGTTTAACATGAAAAAATGTAAAGAGTAACGACAACACACTCCACGGACACCCCAGTAGGCAAGCTGAATAGGAGCCATTGTTCGATGGAGAGCACAGCATCGCCGCGGGAGGGTTTTTATAGGGTCTTCAGACCGTGTAACGGTTTATATCGTAGAAGCCCAAGACATGGAGGACGGCAAAGACCAAGTTGTGTTACTTGCATGGAGAGATTACAGTGGGAAATGGCTGAACAGGATTATTAGAAAGGCTGCCTCACATGCACAAACTATCCAAATATGAAAAGAGTCAAAATTAACAAATACGAATGACAAAGAAGCTTGACAGCAGTTACAGAGGCATAGTGTATAAGAAAATGTGCAATGCTTCAACGTTCTACAATCTGTCTGGGTAGATGGATAAACACAGGCATATAGGCTAAACAACTGACTGGGAGTGCAGCATTGTCGGCAACTGCATGGAAGGGCCATCAGAGTTCTGTGAGAGAGAAGGAGAGTGAGTGCATTAATGCAAGCGTTGTCGGAGGGTGTTTCAGTGGATTTTAGGGATAAGGACGCTAGCCACCTGTAACGAACCGCGACACTGTGCAAGTTGTTTGAGTATAATGAATACTCACTTTTGGCGCAAGGTCAGGATGGGTCGGAGTGATCGATTGTCAGTGACATGGACAGTGCGCACTTCCATTTTCAAACGCTGAACCCGTCCTCGCAGTTATCATCGCCAAATATCTCATCTATTTCCC
>WEDG01008755.1:0-14330 GCA_017591395.1 Schistocephalus solidus | reverse complement strand
GTTCAGTGTTCAGTGTATTTGAGAAAAATAGGCTTACGCCTTTGAAATCCCTATTTGTTACATAAAATTAGCAAGAATAAGAAGCAAATTAAAGAAGATACAGTTAAGTGAATGCAGGCAGATTTACGTGGTACACGTGGTATGTGGTATGTCAGACCTAGTCTGGAATACTGCTCGTTTCTTTTTAGCCTTCTGCACGCTAGTGAACGAAAGAAGATAGAATAAGTCCAGCACTTCTTTACAAAAAGAGTTTTCGCTTCAGAGCACAGACACCTGCCCTAACAACAACGCTGTGAGCTTACAAACCTTGATCCGCTGTGGCTTCGCAGATTACAGAAGGGACTATCTTTACTGTTTAGACATTAAAAAAGTTGTACATTTCACCCCCTTACATCTCTGAGGCACCTCGACCACTCTCATCGCACCAGTCATCGAGATGTATTTTTTATTTCTTCCTTTGGCACGCAAAGTTAAATACCTACAGTATATTTTCGGCAAACACTATAGTAATCTGGAATAAGCTACCCCGAAGTATCGAAATTCAGCAAAGCTATCCCTTGTTTACGCGAGCTGTCACCAGTTTTCTACATTCAGGACACCTTCCAAAACTCTTGGGTGCTGATTCTTTGGAAGCTCTCTTCGGTTTTGATGGCATTCACGGACTCTGAATCCTTTGCCGGACTTAAATAAATAAATAATAAATTGTATATTTAAGGCCCAGAGAGCCCCTTCATTTCAAACTTAGTATCGCGGTATAAATAAATAAAAAGTGGATAATTGCTGCACTATGAAAACAGCCATATTAACAGCATAAATGAACAAATATGGTAGGCATGTCCGATTCAGAACGATTTGCCATTTTTGAAACAATAGTCAACAATCTTTGACATATACGGTGAACTAGAAAAGAAGCAGTAAAAAAAAACTCCTTCGGTTAAACCGGAGGTGGAGCTCGGTGAGCCGCCAATTTAAAAAAAATAAGGTAAAAACAGATTCACTAAAATATTAATAGCTAGATGCAATGGGATAGTACTGTGATGTTGCTGACAGCGTATGAGAGTTCGGAACGCTCCTTGTCGTGTGAGAGATAAAAAACGCAGTCAGCGCTACTGTTTTATAGCCACCAGTGGAGGTGAGAGAGGACGAACTCATCGCGGACACCAGGGTCAAAACGAAAAGCGGACAGTAGAGGTCATGATATCATTATCGAGATGCGACCTTGCCGACTGCATAGTCCACCAATCAAAGAGGCAAAACCATCAGAACCCGCCTTGATCCTCAACTTAACCTGGAGACCATCTTCGGGGTTGCCAAATTGGAGGAAAGTATCAAGGTTGTCAAGAGTTGGCGATACTAGCTTAAAAAGGGGGACGAAAAAGTGAATGCAAAGATTGACTCTGCAGAGGATGATGGAAATATAATTAGAAACCAATATAATATCAAGGGAGTTGCCTCAAATACCAGGAGGACCATTTTCGAAATCCAAAAGTTGCGAGTTAGGGAAGGAAACAGACCATAAGGACTTTATATCTTGCGAAGTTAAATGTTTGCATAATTTTGTTTTTTAAAAAGCTAATCTGGACGACAACCTAATTTGCCGTGGAAGATTATTCCAGATGAAAGCATATTTGGAGGAAAACAATTTGAGACCGGTTAGTTGTGGAGCTACGGGGTAGTGAAATGATCAATGGAGGAATTACGAGTGGCATAGGGTCGATCTACCGGAGCGAGAGCGTTAATTCGTGAGAGATTTGGGCTAGAGTTAACGCAAAACAGGAAGCAGAGACCGGCTTCGAGTCTTCTAACCCACAGAAGTTTAATGTTTGCTTACTGGCATCTATCCGTATAAGAGATACTGGATCCAGGAATAGAAAATAGTCTTCGGGTAAAAACCCTCTGAACTTTTTTAATCTTACTGCGGTCAGAGGCGTTCATCAGCCCAAAGAGGGGACAGCAGTATTCTAGGATAGGAAAAACAAACATGCGGTACAGGTTTAACTTTATTTCCGGAAGGAAAAAAATATGTGATATAAAACCACATATCTGTGCAGCCTTTGCAGAAATTTGATCTGCATGAGGCGATAATGCTAGCTTATTCGTGTAATTTAGACCTAAGTCTTTAATGGTTAATCGTTCTAAAAGTGTACTTTTTTGAAATATGAGGGGTCTTAGAAGTTTGGCGGGGCCAAAACACATGAAACTACTTTTGGTTGAAGAAAACTACATCTGCCAAGTACAGCTCCAACGTGAGAGCATAAGTAGACCAGTGTTGATTTTATCAACGCAACTATTGGCAGTGTCTGTAGAAAATGAATAGATGCACTTGAGATCGTCAGCGTAAACAAAATTTTGTGAATTTGTGAGTAAAGCTGAAATTTCGTTTATGTACAGAATAAAGAGAAGGGGACCTAGAACCGTGCCTTGAAAAACGCCGCTCGTGATCGGTTGAGGCGTCGAGTAGCTATTACCTACTAAGACCTTCTGGCTGCGGTTAGACAAGTAGGAACCAATGAAGTCAAGGGGAGGAGGCCGGATGCCAAGGGCTTCCAGTTTCACCAGAAGACGTCTGTGCGATACCTTGTCAAAGGCTTTGCTCAGGTCAAAAGTAGATCACAACCACTGACTGTTGCTCAGTACGAAGGGAAGTGACGAGGTTACGAAAAACTAAGTGACACACTTTGCATGATCTCCCAGGTAGAAAAACAAATTGTGAGTCGCTTAAGAGCTTATTTTCTAAGCAAAAGTCGAGAATTTGATTAAAAATAATTTTTTTCAAGACATTTTGCTAGAGCCGGGGGTTTTGTAAACGCCTCAATAATTATTTACGTCCGAACGAGATCCCGACTTGAAGACAGGAATAATAATAGGTATGTTCCATGAGTCACGAAATAATCCGTTTAAAAGATAAACTGAGAATACATGGCTCAGCAATCGGAGAAAGCTCGGAACTCTTTTAATAACTGAGTTTGGAATACCATCAGTCCCCGAAGAGTGCGAGTTTTTCAGACGCATTATTTGCTACGAGTTAGTTCTAAAAATTTCACAGAGTTTTGCATCATCGTCGGATGATGAATTTAGCGGGTAGAAAATACATCCGAGAAAAGCCTTTTGCCAGGGCGACAGAATAATGGATGCGAAGCAGATATTACCAGAGTTGGCGTAACGTCTAGATCAAATGGGAAGTGCTTAAATGAAGCTTTAATATAGAGAAGACAATAACTACCACGCTTAATATTGCTGTCTTGACGGTAGTGATCGTACTGGTCTATGACAAGCAAAAGAGTCGGAAATTAAGGGATAGGTCCAAGATTCAAATACACATAACACATCAGGCATTAACTCGAAAGCAATGGCTCTCAGTTTGGCCATTTTATTTAAAACAGATCTTGCATTAAGTAATATGACATCTAGGGTAGTTCAAGTATCCAAACTAGGGTTTTCGTTATTAATTGAAAAAAATTTGGAAGTGGGTAATTAAGTTGGAAATTACTGTGGCTTGGAGGGTAATTGCCAACTGCGCCATAACGGTTGGTACATGGAACTTCATTAACAAAAGGCTGAGAGGGATATATAAAAGGTGTGGGAATAAAACTTTTCGGTATCAAACCACCATAGGGGTTGCGACCGGGATATGCATGTTGGTAGTTAAGACGGAATGCCGGGAAGTTAGATGGAATATAGGGGCTGGTGGGAGAGGGAAAGAAGCTTTAAGAATTAAATGGTGGAAAATCGGGTCTTGTATATCGGTTAACATGGTCAGGGTTATTTGCCTGTTGAAGAGGCTTGCTTAGTTTTGGAGAAGGCAGTATGCGATTACTGAGACCTGTGCTATCTTGCTTTTCGGTCTGGGTTAGATTTACGTCCTTCGGAAACCTGCCTTAGGTGATATAATTGAGAGTATAAGATGACCCGTGGGGTTATGGGACGAGCTAGCTTGTGGAGGGTTAAATAAGTTAAATTGAGATGATTGCGGATTTTGTATTTGAAGAACGTTATTTATGCGATGTGATTCGGGAAATTTCCCGGAGAGGCCTGGAGAATTGCGTTTAAGATTGGAAGCTGGCAGTCTAAGTGCTTCAGATGAATTAGACGGTATAAATGCTTAAGACGGGGATGCAGACATTACAGGTGGGCTGAAAGCACTGGAAATTGCAGTAATTGGCCGTAGGGGAGACGACGTAGATAGTTGAGTGGAGGGGCTGACCGAACTAGACAGCTGAGGAGATGAATTAGCTGGTGCATTGACGTTAGTGGAAATACGACCAGACTTATGAATATTAGGTTGATAAATTGATGATAGAAAGGACCCAATTCTTCGCTCCATTGGTGTAAGATCTCGACAAAAGAAACATTTTGTCATTTACAAATAGCGAGAAGTGCGACCTCGTTGAACAAAGTTTGAGTCCATCTCAACTGTTGAAAACAATTTTACTAGTATAGGAGAGGCGTTTTGCTTCCCCCATTTTGTAGTTGAAACCACCCGAGTACAAAAAGTCCATAGCAACGTCAACTGGGCTTCTGTGTATGGGAGCATTTTTAGGAGAAAATTGTGATTACGTTTCTGTGTGTCAAAAGCCTCGCTGGCGACCAAGTGAACAAGCGAATCAAGACGTCTGCAATCCTGAGAGGGAACATCGGATATGTTACCGTCGAACAGGTTGCCGAGTATAGACAAAATGGATCCAAACTTCATCACGAAGTCATTGCAGTTCTGTAAAGCGGACAGATCTACCTGCTTAACTTTATTTATTTATTTATTGCCAGTTTACAGGCAAGGTCAAAAGGGATATATACAGTATTCGAGTCAATGTTGAAACTGCTATGTGTATTCAAGCAACGTTTTGGTCACGAGGCATGTAGTTTACGACGAATTGAGCTTGTTGGTTTCATCTTTCACTGAAAATATGAGTAAGATCTACGCAGGATACGCAGAATAAAATAAATTTATGAAATTTCAACCTAAATTCTATGAAAGTGCTTTATAATTCTACGTTTTCTACGAGGATTTATAGGGATAGCAAGTTGTAGTTGTCTAAAGGCTAAAAATGCAAAACTATATCAACAATTTAGCCAATAAAGATAGCAAGAAACAAATAAATCCGTTAAAAGTTGAGAACGAAAAATGAGGCTATGTCAGGTGAATAATATGACACTATATATTTAAACAGGTAATTGCATACGATTAGGGGCTAGTTTCCGACCAGTCAGCCTCACAAGTATCTGTTGCAAAATGATGGAGAAGATAATCAAAACGGAACTTATGAGGCATCTTGAAGAGAATAACTTGCTTAGTTCATATCAACATGGATTTCGAAGTGGTCGATCCTGCCTCACAAACTTGCTCACATCCATGGAAAGTTCGACAAAATCATTAGAAATGGGTTTGTCAGTCGATGCGGTCTACATTGACTTTAGCAAAGCCTTTGACAGGGTTCCACACAAACGTCTGATCTTTAAGCTCCGTCAAATGGGTGTGACTGGCAACCTACTCAAATGGTTGGCCGACTTTCTCACAGACAGGCGCCAGCGTGTTTGTATCGGAGACACCAAGTCTCACTGGGAAACCGTTCACAGTGGAGTTCCACAGGGCAGCGTTCTGGGTCCCATTTTGTTTCTGATATACGTAAACGACTGCCTGGATTGTCTGACATGCGAGAAGGTAATGTTCGCTGACGATTTGAAGTTATGGAACTCGATTAAAAACCGGAGGATGCGCGAAAAATTACAACAAAAACTTAGATCACTTGCAAACATGGTGTAATGAGTGGCTGCTGAACCTTAATTTTAACAAATGCCAAATAATCCGACTGCGGTCTAGTTCCAGAAGGCTGATTAGATTTTGAATACCAGGACTCCATCAGTGGTCACCAACTCCAGGAGGTAAACATTCTAAAAGGACTTGGGTATATGGATAACACCAACTCTCAAACCATCGTCGCACTGTGCGAATATCGCAAAGAAAGCTATGTGTATCTTAGGCGCAATCAGGAGGTCCTTCGTTAATTTTGACGGAAGGCTTTTTGGGCGCGTGTTTGGAACATTTATCCGGCCGGTGTTGGAATATTGCGTTCAGGCGTGGTGCCCTTGGACGAAACATGACTACGCTCTGCTGGAGAAAGTTCAACGGAGGGCAAAGAAACTAGTCAGTGGATTGGAATGCCTACCCTATGAGGGCCGCCTAGAAAAGACTTAAAATTTTTCTCCTCTCTTATAGGCAATACAGAGGGATATGATCTTAGTCTTCAAACTGGTCAGAGGAGTTGATTGTGCTCTTCAGATGGCCAACTTTTTTGAATTGGCAAACATGACAAGTCTCCGAGGTTACCCATACAAACTGAAAAGAAATCACGCCAAACTTGAAGTGCGGGCCAACTTCTTTTCCCAACGGGTGATTGACGAATGGAACAAACTGCCAGCCTCAGTTGTTCAGGCTGAAAGCGTTGAAATGTTTAAAAGAAGACTTGATGCATTTTTACTTGATGAACATATAATTAGTCGACAGCAATGATTGATATACTAAAACGACTATCGCCATGTAACATTTGCTTGTTTTGCTAGCGTCTATCTGTAAATAGGGTTTTCAAAGGCTCTGCATATCTCTCTTATATATACTGAATTAAATGCAAATCTTTTATTTACAATTAAGCTAATTACGACAGTATAAACGAAAAAATACGTTCAAATTTTAGACTTCACTTAGCTTTCGAAATCGACCTGCGCACCTTGACTCCTTTTTCTTGTTTTTTTTTCGCAACCGACTAGTCTGTGATACTCACGGACGAATTTCTCTGCTCAACATCCTGAGGGCAATATTGCCGGCTCTGCAGACCTCAATCAGCTAATTTCTCAGTCGACAGTGAACAGCCGCTTGCCGACATACCTGCTGGTGCAGAATACCGGATCCATAACACTGAATGGAGAAGTTCTTCACCGAACCTGCGCCAACGCTTCCTCCTGTCCTGAACTTTTAACCACTAATAATAAGCTGTATTTATTTCTCCTGAAAACAGCCGAAAACAACGATCAGGAGCCACTGTCAGCTTTTAATTCTCTACTGTATATATATTTTTTGACCTTGCCTGTAAACATGCAATAAATAAATAAATAAATAAAATAAGGATTTCAAAGGCGTCAGCCTTTTTTCCTCAAATAAGCTGAACTGAACTGGTTGAGTATATGCCCACTTTGCAGCGTCAGATAATGACATTGAGCAAGGCACTGGGGAACTCAGTTTCTTGTAGGTGCTTATGAATCATTTGTAAGCACCCGTCTTTTGACATTTTACACTGTATACGAGCTCATATTTATGTTTCAGATCATTGCTCATGAAATGGGTCATGATTGGCTGAATAAGAGCACTGTAATTCCGAAGCAGTCATGTATAAAGATAAACGAAGTTCTTTTTCGTCTTTCCTCCTCCGCTTTTATAAATTAATTGATTGTGGTTAGGTTATTGGTTGACTCGTAGTTCTTTTTTAATCGTGAAGCTAATTGATCGATGTTCACTCGTATACGATTGAAGATGTCAAGGTTCCGGTGAGCCATCTCTAATGGTATGTTTGGCGAAAATCTCAAGGTTTCATTGAAAAATCCATTGAATTTTCACACGACTAAGTATCACTTCTTTTACCTTTTATACAGGTCTGCCATAGGTTCTTATTTTTGATGCCGATTTGTTTTTTTATTTAAAATGCCAGGTTATAATGGATGGAAATCTAGCATATTTTATGGTTCACGGTTGGCAGAAGTTTCTTCTCTTACTCGAAGTTTTCGTGTTTTTGAAATCGTATTGATTAGTAAGTGACCCTAACGCAATATGACGGATTCCCTTAGCCCTATTTGATGTAGCACGCTGCGTTCATTGTTAGCAATGCCACTTGTATAGTGCTTTATTCGCAGCCCAGATTTTACTACAGAACAGAAATCGGACATTGATGTGGGTTATACGAAGCATAATGGGAATCAAAAAGGCTAATTTGATGACCAACGAAGAAGAAAATTGCGGCATAATTTTTTATGCATTTGTGTCCGTAGTCAACTTGACATCGACTGCTGTTTTGAATGCTAAAACCCCCAAAAACGGCAATCATTCTGACGATACCCACCACCCACAATCACTGGCACTATCCCCCCTACGGCAACCACTGCATCGATCACGGCGACGAAAACTACTGGCACAATTTGCCGCAATCTCACCCCCACAAGATCAGCTCCGACAATCCGCAAAGCGCTAACCTCTTTCCTCAACCACCACTGCCCTTACTAACAGCGACAAAGACTCGAATATAACCTGTCGTCATAGCAATCGTACATTCATCTCAGTTATCAGCCTGGCCGGTATCTTGCAAATCTGCCATAAATAGACTTATGAACCAGTGCCTGGAGCACCAACACAGCAGAGACCGCTGATTCCACTGCCCTCATTACCCTAGCACATTCACTAACTGCATGTGTCTGTTCGGTCACATGCACATCCAAATAAGCGGAATCTACCGTGAGGCCGACAAAAATAACATGCCTTACGCATACATCCACTCTCCTATCACCATTCCTCTCATGAGCGCAACCACCATCACCAGAAGCCCAATATCCACAGACTCATTACTTCGCGACACATCTTGCCCTCACTGACACTGCACATGCACCTCAGGTATCAGCCTCATCAGTCACTTGCAAATACATCACATTGAGACAGGTGAACAAGTTTAAGAAGTATCAACGTAGACACGCTATACCCGCTTTAACTTTCCGCACTGTTCAGGCACATTCACACACACCACGAACTTCTAAGGCCACAGGCGTCCCCATAAAAACATGTAGTAGAACACCGTCGGCTATACCACATTAACACATCTCTCCTCATCAGCCCGTAGATCCCACAGGTCACAGGCAACCCCACACACGACATATTTTTCGTAGCCAGCACCTCTCACCGAGGGAAGTATGATATTCAGTTCTCCATGTGGATACTCTGCTACATGTGGAATCCGAGCCGGAGACTATCACCGTACGCTAAGCGCATGAATTTAGAATTTAGAATTTATATTTGGTAAGCACCGGGAAGGCACTATCTAAGCAAACATTAGTAACGAAATAAAGTGACAATTTGTGCAGATAAAATGTACAAATACATAACTTGTCCTGCTATGTCAACAGTTAGCAATGTTTAAAAATTAGTGGTGAACTAGAAACAAATAGGCAGTGAAAAAAACTCCCACCATAAAAATGGAGGAAGAGTTCAATAGGGCTTCATTTTTGAGAAGGTAGGATAAAAACTGCTTAGCGTGGTTAGGTGGTAGAGTATGGTAGGGTACTACTGAAGTAGCAGTTCATAATGAGATATTGAAACGTCGAGGTGATTCGTTCTTGATCACTTAGGCGTATGAAACAAAATCTCACGAAAATGCGTTAATGAACTTAAGTTCTCAGCATCTTAGGATCCATAATTGAATTCTGATGATGGTTAGTATCAAAAGAAACGGTAGCATTTTAGACTGTGGACCACCGAATGTGAACGTCCGAATGACGTCATCGTTATGAGTACTGGTAATATAAGGAGACATCATAGTTCATGGGCGACTCGAGGTAGTGAAAATATAGTTTCAAGAGGGTCACTTAAATTCCCGATGGTCCTTTTCTCCGATCCATGGGGAAAGCTACCGGGAAAAAGATGAGGAAAACAAAAGGTTAATAGAATCAGTGTTAAGATAAATGTGCAGTCTTCGCTTGAATGCAGATAGACTAGTTAACGACCTAATTTCAATTGGCAAGTTTTTCCAAAGAAAACTATACCTAGAAGCAAAGAAGAGAGAGCGTTTACACGTGGAGGATGCAGGGGAGGTATTATTAGTGCAGATTTTCTAGGTTAGTAAGGAAGACTAACGGGGTAATTACAGAAAGCTTTGGGAGAGTTGAACTATTATTAAGGTCGAAAAGGAGACAAAAGCCTGCTTCAAGTCTCCTGACCCAAAGAAAATTTTAGCTTCGTTAGCTGGCATCTTGTTGAGTAGGAAGTAGTTGAAAGAGTCGGAAATATGAGTTTTTTTTGAAATGTCTTTAGACATTTTCAATTTTTGAACGGGTAGATTCGATCATTAAACCGAAGAAAGGACAGCAAAGTTCAAGAATCGGAAGTAAAAACATACGATAAAGTCTTAAATTTAATTTCAGGGAGGTAGAAATTATAAAGAAATAAAAGCCGCAAAATCTGAGCAGCTTTTGGCCGTAATTTATCGGCACTGGGCGAAAGATCTAATTTATTGGTGTAGCTTAGCCCAAGTCCTTGATGGAGGAACATTCAATCATATGGCAACCTTCAAAGATAAGAGGTTGTGGGAGCCTTTACAGGCCCAAAACTCAGTGTAGCGACACTTATTAGGTGAGAACTCCATTAGCCATGTGGAGCTCCAGGCCGAAAGAGCGTCTAAGTATGAATGAATTTGTTCTAGGCACCGTTCGGTCGTAGAGTTAGAGAAGGAATACACGCATTTGAGGTCATCAGCATAAATAAAAGATTGAGAATGTTTAACTATCGATGAAATATCATTTATATACAGTAAAAACAACAAAGGACCTAATACGGTATCTTGAAGGACACCACTAACAATAGGGGTAGCACTTTGAGTATGAGGAACCTAATAATACCTTTTTGTTTTCGATCATTTAGGTATGATCTAATAAAAGTCAGTTAGGGACTACGAAACTCTATAGCTCTAGTTTAGCTAGAAGTCGTTTATGAGGCACTTTATCGAATGCCTTACTAAGATCAAAAATAGATAACAACTACAGATAGATGATCATTACGAAGAGAGGTTAGTAGATTTAGAAAAAGACATGTGGCAGGTTTCACAAGAGCGGTCCGGTAAGAAGCCGTGTTGGGTAAAGTTGATAATTTGATTGCTTATGAAAAATCGGTGATTTGTTTTGCAATAAGTTTTTCGAAGAGTTTAGCAAGAGAGGGCGTTTATGAACACGGCGATAGTTATGAATGTCCGAGCGGGAACCAGATTTAAAAACCGGTATTATAATAGAAGTTTCCAATAATCGGGGAAGAAACCATTTTCGAGAAATACTGAGAATAACTTGCTTATTAAAGGTGTAAAATCCCTTAACTGTTTAATAAGTGAGTTTGGAATGTTATCAGTTCCAATTGAATGTGAATTTTTCAGGTGAGCTATTTATTTCTGAATACATGAAGGCGAGAAATTAATAGTTGTTAGAAGCGAATTTGAAAGCAGAGGAATTGTGGGAGTGGGGCTAGATTCAGTGGTAGGGTGGTTGGCAAAAAACGAATTTAACAATTAGTTTTGCTCAAATCGTCTGTAACAAATTTTTGTTACAGTCGAGTAAGGGCGGAGTTACATTCAGACGCTTAGCCGATGGCTGAACATGGAAGATTTGAGCAACAGATTTGGATGAATTGGCATCACTTAGTGCCCGAGACTCCTACGCTTATCTCTTGCGAGCCTAATTTTTAGATGCTTATTCAAATATTTGTGCAATCCTTTAAAATGAACTGACAAAAGAGCTTTAAGATGAATCTTTAAGTTGTTTTCGTGATTTTTAAGTCTGTTCTGGAGAAAAATGCGGAACAGTAGAAGAAGCTGTATTTGAACTAAAAATCTTAAACGGGATAAGGCCTGATTTTTCTGTGAGGCTCTGCAATAGCTCACGGAAAAAGTTTGGATCGATAATTGAGAATATGCTATACCAATCTAGAGTGCTTACGAAATTATTTATTGTTTTATGGTTTATGTTAGCAAAGTCGAGGTTATTGCATTTAACCCTCAGGCTTCGTAAGAAGGGGACTGAAAACAACAGTGAATTATTGTACGATCACTTGTGAAAAGATCATGATGGAAATTCATAAAGAGAGGGTGGACATCATTTGTAAAAATTAAATCTAAAATGTTGTCATTTCTAGTAACTGATCTGACCAGTTGGGACATGTTTGAAAAAGTTAACAGTATCGACAAATTTTTGATGTTTAGGCGGAGAGGAATTTGCCTGCCAGTCAATGTCTGGCAGTTTGAAATCGCCTACGATTATTTCCACATCAAACTGAGTGTCTGCAACTTTTTCAAATAGTTCACAGAGCTCGCTTTCATTGCCAGAATAACAAGGAGGATAATAGACACAGCCAATTACTGCACTTTTTTATTGTGCGAGGGGTGACTGAAGCAAAGCATACATTTCCAGAAAAGGACGAAATGCTCAGCTGAAAAAGGAAATGTACAAAGGATGACTTAATATAAAAGAGGCAACCACCGCAACGTTTTTCAGTGCGGTCTTGTCGGTACAAATTGAAATTATCTTTAGCAAGCGTTGAGTCAGAAATAAGAGAGTAAGCCCAGGATTCAGTGATGCACAGCACATCTGGATCAAGCTCAAAGGCTACTGTTCTAAGCTTAGCCATCTTATTTACAACTGATCTCTCATTGAGTGAAACTAAGCTGAGCGTATTCCTGAGCTGCAGGTTACGCTCATCAGTTTTATAAAAAAGGAAAATTTGGTGGCGGAGAAGAAAAACTGGAAAGAAGAAACGAAAGGTGGGAAACAAAATCGCTCTGGTCTACACTTTGTCGAAATGTTATTGTTAAGAGAACTGAGATTATTGTACAACGGCATATTTGGATGAAAAACCTTGGAAGGGAAGGCTATATTGTGGCGTTTGAAAGATAGGGGTGGCATAGAAGATAGCCAACTGAAAATTAAACGGATTCCTCGCAATCAGTTCAAATGTTGCTTTGCATAGGGGCCGACTTGTTTTATGAGAGTCAGGCTGCAATGGTTCCTTCTAAGCGTGACCTTCGGAACTCTCACATGTGTGAGATGTGAGCCGGACAATCGTCTGTTTGGTGAAATACTAGTTTTTTTGTTTGGGAGGCCGGGTCGTGTAAGTTGTTTATGCAGACGAGTTTATTAGATGCATCAGCAGCTGCACCCCCTCCCTACAACAGTCCACCGACCAACGCGGACGCTGACTGGAACCTGAACATGGGAAAAGATAGTAAAGTGGATGACTCAGCACATTTTCCTCCCTATAAACAACGAAATGCGCTTAAAGCTAGCGCTGTGCGATTTAATTAATGACTTATAAGGTTGTCAGTTGACGGGATATCTCGGATCACGCAGTCAGCTCAGTGTGTGCTTGTGGCGATCAGCCGACTGGGGGGCTGAGAGTCAGACTGCACTGGCTCCTTATTAATGTGGCCTCTGTGACAACCCTCTTCATTTGAGTTGAGCCAGGTGTGGTAGTA
This sequence comes from Schistocephalus solidus, assembly GCA_017591395.1. NCBI lineage: Eukaryota > Metazoa > Platyhelminthes > Cestoda > Diphyllobothriidea > Diphyllobothriidae > Schistocephalus > Schistocephalus solidus. The sequence goes on along the minus strand of WEDG01008755.1, from coordinate 1,071 downwards.
CGTTTAAAAGCAGTTCTGCCCACGATTGCCACCTGTGCCCTCTCCCACCTGCAGTCTTTTTGACTTGGTTATTATACCGGGCCCAGGTGGGGGAGGGAGAATGGTTGCGTTATATTTAGCGAAAGTAACTGTCCTTGACCTATGTTGCTGCGGGACACACGGTGGACATAGTCGAAAACGACGGTCGATCTGTTAAATAAGAATGCAGAGGGGGGGCATTTTCAGTGCACGGGCAATCCAGTGGTGTTTTGAGCCGCATTTTTTATTTTATCGGATTGACTTAGACGGAGAACCAAAGAACTCGCCATTAATGCATTCCAAAGGAATGGATGGTGTACGAATTTTGTCTTCTTCGAGTTTAAGTTGACGCAGTCTAGCAGGATGGTGAACATTTCTACGCACAAATCGTTTTACGCTTCGGCAAAGCAGATTCAGGTCATCGTCGGCCCCCTTTACATTATTCTAGAAAACTAAGTCTATGAAACACCTGCTTGAAATAAGAATTACTTTACGTACTTTGCTGAGACGTTTTTTTCAGCCGAATACAAACCGCTGGGAAGGATTAAAATGGGGAACTGATGATGGACTTGAGTGCGAGAACGGAGACAGGAAAGAACTGAATAAGGATCAAAGGTGATCATATATGCTTAGTCAAGGATTCGTTCTTTTGGAAAAACCTGTCCCAATAAAGGCTGGGCTCTTTAGATTCGACGGTCACTCAAGATAAGCTTTGCATTAACCTAAATCCTTTTGAATGAATTGAGCTAACATAGAAACTTGGTTGATTAAATAGTCAGCTGTCCTGAATTTACAGATAGGTGGCTTATTGCAGGTTTTGTGGATTCCAAACAAGCACTCAAGGGATATTAACTACCCAAAAAAATAAACCAAGTAGAGGAGAGGTTCTAGAAAATGTCAAGCTAACCGCCATCACCGAAGAGCAGAAAACACCGTAAGATACGCCACTAAATGTAATACTTTCCAAAATAGTGCTCAAAAAAGTCACAACCGATTTGAGAGTTCAGTTCTGTTCAGTTCAGTTCAGTGTATTTGAGAAAAATAGGCTTACGC
>WEDG01008754.1:0-13263 GCA_017591395.1 Schistocephalus solidus | reverse complement strand
GTCGGTCACTTGCGAATCCATCGTACAGAGACTGGTGAGCCAGTGCCTGGAGCACCAACACACAGCAGAGATCGTCGCCTCCACTGCCCTCACTGTCCTCGCGCATTCACTCATCGCATGAACCTATTCGATCACATGCGCATCCATGACAGCGGCATACACCACAATGCCGACAACACCGATACACCATGCACACACTCCGCTCCTGCCATTCTTACCGCCACTTCGACCTCCACTACCGTGAATGACATCCCCTAGCCTCTACCGATTTCTCCTGCCCACACTGCGCCCAAAACTTCAACTCACGCATCGGCCTGGTCGGTCACCTGCGAATCCATCGCACGGAGGCTGGTGAACCAGTGTCTGGGGCTCCGACATACAGTCGATGCACCCGCCTTCACTGCCGTCACTGCTCCCGCACATTTACACACCGCATGGGCCTATTAGGACACATGCGCCTCCACGACAACTTGCGGTAAACCACCGGAGGCTAAGCCAGATCAGCGCCTGTCATCTACACTAATACATTGACAAAGCACCCTCACAATCATCGTAATGCACCTGATAACATCCCGGTGTTCTAGAAACCGTGGCTTAAATGGCTGCCAATCTGACGCTTACCCCAAACCACGCCGTCGACCCAGTGGATGTGTTGCGTGTGTCGAGTGGCTGACCAGTGAACTGGGAGTCAGAAGGTGATGGATTCTCCATATCTCCTGAGTAAGTGAATCCTGGTGTGTGCGTTATGCGGGCTAGGACGTGCTGTGGCGCGCGAAGACGGGTACGCCGACCCGTCAGCCAATGCGCCCACTCCCACATCAGACAACTGCCTGGATCGGATGGTGGTCTGATTGTGGGGGGTGGGGAGAGTGAGTTTGACAGCTCAGCGCATTTTCCTCACTATAAACAATCTGACGCGCTTGAAACTATCACGGTGCACTAAAAGCCATGGCTTGGAAGGTTGCCAGCTGACGGGATAACTCGGACCGCTTGGTCAGCCCAATGTGTGTTTTGTGGGTAGTGGCTGACTGGTGGACTGAGAGTCAGGCTGCAATGGCTCCTTCTTAATGTGGCCTTTATGGCACTCCCACTCCGAGGGATCCGAGCTAGGTGTGGTGGTACACCCAGGGACGGCTCCGGCCACGCCAGCCACCTGCGCCCTCTCCCGCCTCCGGTTTTCTTGACTCTGTCATGACACCAGGTTCAGGTGGGGGAGGAGGAGAGTGTGCGGTACCTGCAGCGCAAGGCTACTATCACTTAAATCTAATTCACGCGCAAGTTACCGTTCCTGTCCCACCCTTCCGTGGAGCATACGGTGGACATCGTCGAAATCGGCGGTCAAACTATCGTATCTCGGAGCATAAGCCCAGCAATAGTTCAGACACAGCGGGATACCGGCTTCTCAGGAAACTAAATAAAAATGAATACTTAAGCAGTGGAAATATTTATACATATTTTCGATGGTCTTCAAAATTCAAATAAGTTTTATAGAAATGATATGCAAAAATATTCATTATTGTACATTTTTTGACAGCAAATAATGTCTTCTTTAAATCTTATAATCGACGTAAATATGGGTTTAGGCTTAAAAAATGTCTTCGCACTCCAGCATAATTTTCAGCCCGACCTGCAGCCGCAGTTCCGTTTAGGGTTTTCCATCTGCAACTTTTTTATCAGCCCTCAGCCACCTTCTCACACCCCTTGGCATTGGAGTTGCACGCAGATTGGAGGCAACCATAAGGCGCCAGATCATGAGGCTAAAAGACCCACTGCCACGTTTATGGGGTCTGGTGCAATTTTGGGCGATGCAACTATGTCAGGGAAACTGGCCAGATACTTAATCAGTATGACTTTAATCTTTAAAGTTTTATTGAAAACTATCTTTCCGCGTACTCACTGGGCAGCAATGCACATCTTTTTCAAAGGTTATAATTCTAGAAAGTGTTACTTTAAGATTATTCGTGACCAGGAAACGTTCCATTTTAATAGCAATGTATCTATCCCTTTGCCACTGTTATTCACAAAGTATACAGCTTTGTGCACATACATTACAGTTTTCTGAGATCTGCATGATAGTCTCTTAATCAACTAGCGGAAAGTATAATTTTCGCTACGCCTTGTGAACTATAAACAGGGTCCAACGCAAGTTGAGATTGGGAAAAAACATTTCTCTAACCCAAATCCACCCTTCTTTTGAGAAGACGATATTGGCTATGCAGCAAATACAAGAAATAATGATAAATAATTTTGAGCATTTTTTTTCCATAAAATATATTTAAAGTTTTAGGGTCATCGAAAATTAGGACATTCCCTATCTCATGAAGTGTAACCCGTAATTTTAGAAGGTGATTTGGAATCGAACAACTTACTTAAGTAGAGTTATAATAGTGATTATCGTGAACACCCATCCCAAAATATTTCAATTACTTCAAGATGCATACTCTGTAAAAATGGCTACTTCAGTAGTGAGAATATTTTTCATTGACAGTTGCTGCCTTTATAAATTCAAATATATTTTATAATAAAAATGCACAAAAATATTCTTTCTTGTACTCATTTGGTGGCAAATTAATCATTCTGCAAATTTTTATACGTGAAGAAAGGGTATTTTGCGGTTTTTAAAAACATTCGAAATTGCCGATTAAATTTTGAGCCCTACCAGCCGTCCCAGTTGCATGCACGTTTAATCAGTTGTTCAAGCAAATAGTAGGCGAATTTCGTCCCAAATGTGGACCATATTGCATATTTTAAACGGCCAAATTTATTAATTGATGGATTATGAATGAAACATTTAACAATTTTAAAATTTTATAATAAGAAACATTTTATAAATCGAAATATTCCTTTACCTTAAGCGTAAAATATAAAGGAAGCATAATTTGCTACCAATAAAGAGCAGAAAGGGTATTTTTGTGCATGTTTTCTGTAATAAGAGCATCGAAAATAAATGAGAAAATTCGCATACTACTTAATTAGCTATTTTCAAAGAATATAGTTTTTGAGACCGGTCATAAAGAAGCTCGTTCAACAGCCGTCATCTTGAAATGACTGATATATCTTGATATTTTTCGTGCATGTGTTCCACAAAATATGTTGGAATTTCTAAGAGCAATGAGCGTGCTTTTTACAGTCGGTCTGAAAGAATTTCGTTCAACAGCCGTCATCCTGAATTGACTGAGGCTGCAAGCTAATCGATATAACAGCTATACTAAAACCAACATTTAAGTAATAATTTATAAATGAAAAGCATTTCAGCATTTCGGTTAATATTTCATTCTATTGTTAACTGACTGTACTCGAAGCGATTTTGGCCTTTTCAAAGTCTTGAATGCTTGTAAGTCAATAAATATATCCCAGTTCACTGTGACAATAGAACACAGGAACACCTGTAAAACGGGAAGCCTATTACATTGGTTTTATCAGTACGACATATGGGCGAGGCAGTTAACGGAGTCTGTGGTAGGTATTGAGAATACTGGAATTTTTAGTATATGTTTGATTTATTTCTTCCATGAGGTGCTGGAAAAGACGCGCAAAAGTGAAATATACAACTTAGCGACGTGAAACCCGGCAAGAAACGGGAACTCCAAGGTTATTGGTTAAATAAGGTAGGATTGGGTAACAGGGTTTGTGGCACGTAAACTTAATCCACAACCACTAACTCATTGCTTAACCCTACCCTTCAAAGCAACTCGAACCTTAACCTATCCCTTAAGCATTTCATTTAGCTCAGTTAGAAAGAAAATACATAGTTAATTATGCCTACTCACATAACATAAGTAGACAGGTTACCGTAATATGAACCAAGGACGTGTATATTAGATCACGACCTCCCATTATAAGAACTATTATATTCAGCGGGGAATTAGAGTCTTCGAATAGAATCCAAATATCTTGTTTCAGCATATACAGATGGTATGGTTGACATTTATCACAGGTGATGGTCGTGACGACGAAAAGAAGATGGGAGCTCGAACTTACCGCACCTGATCCAGGCTCGTAAAGGTTATGGTTGGTGGTGTGGGTGCACCAGCAACGGGCCAATCCCAGCCGGCAGAATGAAGCAGGACACTGCCCCAATGTAGAATCTGAGCGTGAACAGCACTCTCCACGTCCTGCTGGCCAGATCCGAGAAGGAGGGCGAGGGAAGCTCCGGCGACAGTTCGCGAATTGTCCAGGGCCAAAGAGAGCCTAAAGTACGTTGGGGGGGGGGAGATATTGTTAGTGATATAAGCAGATGCAAATTAACCAGCAAAGACAATCAAGACGGGAATAGTTTTTTCTGGCTCATTGGCCGTCATCAGCCAGCCATACTCGATTACCAGGATTTTAGTGCGTGTGGCTCGAACCCACGCTTTGTTTATTGGAAGTTCAATGGGTGAACCGTTCAGCTACGGGGTCATTCTCTACACAATTTAGCGGTCACGGGACGATTAGTTGCTGCAAAGCAATCGCTGAGCATCCTCTACCATAGGCCACTAAATAAGCTTAGGATAATCAAACGGGACAAGTGCACACCATTTTTCCGCGAAAAAGTGTTTCAACCTTCTAAAGAAAGGTTTTCTGGGTGCCAACAACGAGTTAAAGACTTGACAGAGTTCATTGCAGCATGCGGATGTAACCGAACCAAACCCTTCCACCCAAGAGACGGTCTACGTCCAACACTGCAAAGGCTGGAAGGCCTGCCTCTTTCAGAGGACTTAGCCCATTAAAAAGTATGCGACGGACTCCGTGAGCCCGATGTTCTACTTATTTCTCACAAACCCCGTTTTACACCTGCAGGCTAACACACAGAGGTGGATAGTAAGTAAGCTTCAACCTGGAGCTCTTCCCTTAATTTCAAACTCCCATGTACCAAAAGACTGACACTGAAGCTCAATTCTACGAAGTGCATCATCAACTATCAGACTTAACGCTGACATCGAAGACAATTTGAAGTAATTACAGATGGAATTCGCCGACGTCGTCCACTGGTACACAGAAGGGCGGCTGGAACGTGACGCACTATGCTTGTGGTCACGCGCGGCATGACAGCGCAACGCCACAGTTAACAATCTGACCTACTAAGTCTGTGAGGAGGAGGGTCCGTAGGTCAAATCGTTGATCCAGGTGTTAAACAATAAAACTGTAATTATCCAACTATTACCTAAACTATTCAGTTATCACCCCACATCTACTGAACCACAAAACAACTGTTTTGCAGCTACCCGCTCTCACGGTTGTCCGCGCCACCACAGGCCCATGCTGGCTTCGACTCCTAAGTCTCGCGGGAGATAACGTCCGCACCCGCGCGTGACCCGACCAACCGGCCTGCGACACCGTGATGCCGATCAATATTTCTGTCTTCATCGGTTGGTATCAACCATCCGTATTGGACAAGCAATAAAAGCGGCTGACGCAGCTGGCTACAGGCCTTGCCTGGTTCGGAAGCTGGCGGCTACTTCTTGTTGAATAGTGTGCTGCCTCGAAAAAACTTTTTTAACTTAACTGCCTTCCACCTGTCTTTTGATTTGGGTGCTTTCAAGTTTTCAACCATATTAAAATTGCTGGCAAAGACAATGGAGACTGGAAGGGCCGTTTCTGGCTGAAAAGCACCATCAGCCAGCCATACCCGACCACAGGTGATGGTGGTGGTGCACCACCCAAGGCAGAACGGGACAAGTGAGTTTCGTTAGCGATCGGGGAGCCTTCATCAACGAATGCAATCAATATTCCCTGATCTAACCCTGCAATATAATGAGTCCTTGGCTCAAGGGTTGGAGCGTTGGACTTCTAATCAGCGAGTCGCGGGTTCGATCCTTGCGCGGTGCACCACCTGGGGTTTGGCATGACTGGCTGATGACGGCTAGTAAGCCAGAAATGGCGATTCCAGTCTCCTTTGTCATTGCCGGTAATGATACCAGCCGCTGTGCGTCTGCTGGCGGGGCTCGAGAGTGAGCCCCAAGGCAGAACGGGGGAGCGAGTTTCCTTAGCGATTGGTGAGCGATCATTAACGAATTTTCGACCATCTCACCTCGACAGGTTTGTCCCCAAGCTGCATTTCTGGCTTGTTTTCAGGGCTTCGGCATCTAGTAAGCATATGCATCAAAGAACCGCATGGAAGTAAGAAGTAAAAATCCATCGGACTGTACTCACCCACGCCTGTAGTCGGTCATGACGTGCCGCCTAGCTGTTCCCGTGATAGCGTCATGATGCTGGAAGAGGGCTAGACTTCGTCTGGCAGAGGAGATCCTGTCGTACAGGGAGAGACATGTCTCCGAGTTAAGTTTTGACGCAAGGTTTGGTATCCAATGCCGTGCCAGAGAGAAGAGAATTTCCGCAGATCTGAAATAGAGGAAGATAAGCTGCGTGAAATTTTTTAGGAAAAAAATAGAAGCGGTTTTGGTGCCGCAAGCCACCACAAATATTTGGATAGGAACAAATAACTACCAAACAACTTTGCCACTAGCCGCTCGACCAAACGGAGTTAAACGACGAAAGCGCATGTTTGAACACATGGAAGTTTTTATTCTCGAAGATTGAAATACTAAGTCCACATCTGTAGAGGTTTTGAAGAGGAAGCTGGATCAGCATAACAGTACGCACAATAATGCTATCCAAACCGACGACACATCGAAGTCAAATGTTAATGTTTTACTATCGTTGAAGTGCTACTGCGCAAATGTTAGTAGCGTTTATTTATAACATTTCATGATTGCCTTGCTCAGCACATGATTAGTCACAGTCACATCTTTATATTTCCTCTATAGCATACTTTTGTTCAAACTGACTACAGTCAGACAACCTATTACAAGTATCTGTATATCTGCTTTTGTACCTCTTTTATGGTCACTTTTTTCAAGTTCTTGACGTATTTCCGTCGCTTGGAACAGACAGGGAGATCAAAGGTCTACACTTTAATTTCCTTCATACGGACTAAACTGATAGTCACTCAACCAAGCATGGGCGTCTGAAAATACTTTTTAGCGGAAATGAGGTCCTAAACAAAGCAGTAATTAAAAATCCAGAGCTGATCATCGCAGAGATGGGGGGGAGGGCGGGCGATAAATCAAAATCACTGAGTGTCTGATAATCTTGTTCACAAACCTATTTTACTAATGCAGGAAGTGACAGTTCGACCGTCGGTCTCGAGGAGGTAGACCGCATGCTAGGATTGGTTATAGAGACAGTGACGTTCGCGCGAAGTAGACGGAACGGAGGGCAGATTGCGCTGCATCTGCTGCACTCCTCCGCCTCGCCCACGTCAGCCCAAGGCGGGCCAACACGCCTGGTTCGGATCCCACGAAGTGGGAACGCCATATAGGCCACATTAAGAAGGAGCCATCGAAGCCTGACTCTCAGTCCGTCAGTTGGCCACCCCAAGTTATCACGTCAGTTGGCAACCTTCCAAGAAAACGGCTTCTGGCGCACCGTGATAGCTTCGAGCACGTCATATTGTGCATAACGAACGAAAATGCGCTGCGCCGACAACCTCATCCTCTGTTCTCTTACCCAAACCCCAGCCACCGTCCGATAGCAACCCTTAGTTCGACCGTCCAATTTCGACGATGTGCATCGTATGTTTCACAGAAGGGTGGTGCAGGGACGCTGACTTGTGCACAAAGTAGTTTTAAGTGATAGTAGACTTTCACTGCATCTACCAAACTCTCTCTTCCCTTACCCACCTGTGCCTGGTGTCAAGACAGAGTCAAGAAGACCGGAGATGGAAGAGGGCGCAGGTGGCTGGCGTGGCCGGGGCCGGGGCCCCTGGCCGTGCCACCACACCCCCCATGTTCGGCATTTTGTTATGGTAGCGTAACCCGAATAACGCCTGCTGTGCCATTATGTGGCCCCCGTGTTGGTCCAACGCATCTACCACGTGGCCCGATTAGGGGGCATCTACATAAACACACACTCTCAGACAATGACATTTTTGCAGATATATGGCCAAATGCGATCTGTGACTATGTGCTTTTAAACATTTAATGGGAATTCAGACAAAATAAGTTAGAAGAATTGGCAATAAAAATTCAGATGTTGAGGTTTGGGATTCTGTGTGTCCTGCCGCAGTGTAGTCCAGATCTATAATGTGCATAATTTTTCACTAGTTCCTAATTTTTTAATGTTATAATCGGATGAAAAATAAATCAAAACGATGAACATTAAGGTGCTACTCTACACTCAGAGAGATACACAATAAGGCAAAACACACGGAATTTGACTGTCCATTGCAAACATTAAACCGACAAGATTTTTTTTGCCGGCGCAGGTTCGAGTCCAACAGAGGCCACCTTGATTTTCACAAGTTCGTCAAAGTAATAAATCCTACAGTTCTACATACACATGACAGTTCGACCGTCGTAGTCCGACGATGTCCACCGTATGCTTCATGGAAGGGTGGAGCATGGACGGGGACTTGCGCGTGGATTAGTTTTAAGTGATAGTCGCCTCGCGCTGCAGCTACCGCACTCTCTCCTCCTCCCCCCACCTGAGCCCTGTGTCAAGACAGAGTCAAGAAGACCGGAGGCGGGAGAGGACGCAGGTGGCTGGCGCGGCTGTGTCCCCTTAGTCCTAGCCGCCCCTAGGCGTGCCACCACACCTCCATGTTCGGCATTTGTTATGGGAGCGCAACCCGAATAACGCCTGCCATGACCTAATTTGGCCCCCTTGTTGGTCCAACGCATCTACCACGTGGCCCGTTTAGGGGGCAAACACAAACACACACACACTACACGACAGTTCGACCGTCGTAGTCCGACGATGTCTACCGTATGCTCCACATCAGGTGGTGCAGGGACGGTGACTTGCACTTGATTTAGTTTTAAGTGATAGTAGCCTTGCGCTGCAGCTACCGCACTCTCTCCGCCTCCCCCCACCTGAGCCCGGTGTCAAGACAGAGTCAATAAGACCGGAGATGGGAGAGGGCGCAGGTGGCTGGCACGGCCGGAGCCACCCCTGGGCGTACCACCACACCTGGCTCATGAGGATTTCATACGAAAGAGGTTTTAGCGGCTCACGTCCCACATGTGTGCACGAAAGTGCCAGAGGTCACGTTAAGAAGGAACCATTGCAGCCTGACTCTCCAGTTGGCCACTCCATACACACATTGGGCTTCCAGGTCCATGTTCAATCGCCAGTCGGCAACCTTCCAAGTCTCGGCGCTTAGCGTACCGTAATAGTTTCACTGTCGGTAAAACAGAGGAGCCATATAAAGAAGGCATGACAACATGAATAGCGTAACACGGCACCTCAGTTCAGCCTCAACAAAACCCGGGAAAGAGCCTTGTGCGTGGGTCGTGAGGTGAAATAGCCACTCCAGTAGTCCTGGTTGCGGTCAGCGTAAGTAAAAAAATCACCCATGAGAGATGGGAAACTGGCGACCGGTTTGCGCTGCTTCACAAGGTTGAAGTAGGTTGATAGAGTTCCGAACTGAACCTGCAAGGAAATAAAGGCCTGCCAATGTACAAGGAGGTCTTGCAACTCAGAAAGAAGGTGAGTTAAAACTGTACTACATAAATAGCCCGACCCACGAGCTCATCGAGGTTAACGGCTATCGGCTTCAGCGGGTATACAGTTTAAAATACGTCGAGGCGAGGATGCTGCCGAGTAAGGACGACATGGTCTTCCAACTGGATGCTGCTAGCCGGGTTTTCTCAAGCCTTAGAAAATGCCTATGGATCGCCACAAAGATTAGCATGTACCCTGTATCCGTCCGGTCTATCCTTCCCTAGGGCTGTGAATGATGGGCCATACGCGAGGAAGATCAGCGAAAACTGCAGGTTTTTGACCCCAACTGCTTGTGGACACACTGTCCGCAATCGCTGCGAAAACATCGCAAGCATACTCCAGGCCATCCAAGAAGGACGACTCAGGCGTTGTGGGCACCTTCTTCGCTGTTCACCTCACAAGCTCGGTGGTGCTGCCCTCGCAATTCGGCACCCAGTTAGAGACGTCGAAGAGGGGCTCATCACAAAACCTGGCTCGATACAGTTCTCCAAGACACGCATGGAGAGGGGAAGTTTGGGACACCAACGAGGTCAGTTACATCAGGCGTAATCGCAGGAGTCCCAACCTCAAACCCAATTCCTTAGCCCATCACCCCCGAAATTAAACGCATTTTTTTGAAAATTTAATTGAAAAGTTAAGCGCTCAATTATTATGGTTATTTTTTGTTGTTGAATGGATTTGAGGCTCAGAATGCCTTTCACATGTTTTCTGACGAAATTTGGCTACCTGAAACTCATCGTAATAGAAAACCCACAATAGTTAAAAATAAATTTAACAATAGAAAATACATCTTTATATACACAAAATGATACGCTTACAATTGCACCTAACAATTCTATTTAAATTTATTAGTCAGTGACCGGCCTGTGAACATGTTTAACTCAACTAGATCATTTCTCAAAAATTTTTTAATTTGTACCTTTTTCTAAAAAATAGTATTTCTAGACAATGTAATATTTCATGAGTTAGGAGAGCTACTGTATATGCCTTCTCCTATTGGAAAATTTGACATTAATTTACTGAAAATCAGGTAAAGGCAAGTGTGAGAAATCACATTTGTTCAAAAATAAGCAAATAATTCAGCGTAATAAATTAAATTTCGCAAATTTGTGCCGTTTTTGCCACAAAATTCAAGTAAAAAACATGTTTGGCAGTATGCTTTGTTTTAATATGGTGACAACACGGAACGATTACAAGATATATACAGGTAGCCATAAATGTTGATATGAATAAAGACTGATTTAAATTGGAAGAATGGAATAAGGCACTTTTTATAATATACTCTCCGCTAAGCTAGAATTAAGAAACGCAGTGGACAGTTGGATAACCGATTTCCCAAAATAATAATATAAATTCTGCCACTCTGGTGTGTATTTAAAATCTTAGAACGGGGAACTAAAGAAAACAAATATAGCGAAAAACGTTCAAATATAAAGCCAAAAGTGCGTTCTTTCATATTCGGCAGAAAATGGATAACGTATTTTCAAGAAAGTCAATGAGCTGGTCAAAATTCAGCATTTTCATCTTGATTTAACTTAAAAAAATTCGCATATATTCAACAGTGAATTATCAACTTCAAGCACTTTTTAAAAAGGTATCTTATTATAGAAAGTTTCTTAAAAGATCATGATCAGATTAATTTCAAAATTTTGTTGTGAACGTTTATTTTTGTCTTCAATGAGTTTTCATGTTTGGGTAAATCTGCAAATATGACTTCAACGGCCATCTGCAGTAAAACGAAGATCCAAAATCTCGCCTCTTCGGCAAATACTTTTAAGAACTATCTTATTTTGAAGTTTTTAATGACCATATAGGACAGAATCTACCTTTATGTCCAAGGGATTAAAAAACCCAAAAATCATGAAATTTTTGCCGTATTTCAAGGACGAGCTGACACGTAATGTAATTCAATATTAAAAAATACCAATAAGAAATTTAGCGTATGGAAAGTTCTCTAAATATACACAAAATGGTATGTTTACGATTTTAGGCGATAATTATATTTAATTCTATTAGTCGTAGTTACAGCGGTTTATCACGTTTTGGACATAGGCCACTTTTTAAAAAAACATTTGGTATTTTTACATGAATAAATTTTACTTTTCATGTTTCCTTTAGGTTTTACATTCATATTGAGTTGTTTATTAGTATTTCAACGCCTTTAAACTCGCATTAGTGCCGGTTTGCGAGTGAGTATCAATCTTTCGTAAATTTCGGCACTTTGCATGTGATACGGCCTGAACTTTACTTATATTGCTAAAAGTAGCTAATTCTAAAGTTACCAAACAAACCCCAAAACGCCTGCCGAAGAGAATGCAAACCATGGCTACTCAAATCGTTTAAGTAAGTATACGATAGGTCATGCATGGAGCGGTATAGTTCGTGACATCATCGAGGCCGGTTAGATGAGGCAATGGTGATGTTTTCCAAATCGACACTAGCTAGGACAGAAGTGTAGCCAAGGGAAGATACTGAAAACAGTAGAAGCGAAGCAGGTTAACAAACAACGCACATGCATTCGCATTTCCGGCTTGGAGTTAATGTAGTCCATTAACTTCTTATAATTGGTGAATTGCGCCTCCCACGCGGTTTCCGAGAGGTAACGGAAGTCATCACCCAACGGCACAAAAACGACGTCACCATTGTTGTAGAAAGTAGCCTTCTTTCTGTACTGATCAGCCAACTTTTCCGCACTAGAGGGAAAAGAGGAAAAAATCAGCATATAGAAGAGGTTTCCGGAGACGACCAATGAAGATCAAACGAGGCGGCTGAGAGGGTAGAAAAATGGTAACTCGAAAAAGGATGATGAGATGAAACAACGTGAGAGCTGCAGTGCAGCCACGGAGGTCAAGGTGGAGTGCCCGCTTGTTCGGCTTGGCGGACATCGGGGTTGAGCTGAATGGGGAAATTTCTGCCGCCTGTGGACAACCCAGCTGCCTCAACAGGAGTATACGATTTAAACCTACGTCGAATATAAAAGTGTCAGAACAGCTGAACCAATGAGGGTGGTTGTATAAGATATCTGGAATAAAAATGCATATTTTGAAGACAAGTTTGCTGCGTCACCTACTACTTGAACTCAGCGGGTGTTAGCGTATAATAAATGACCTAGCTAATGAAATATCATCGTCAAAATTTGAATACGCACTTCTGCATACACTAAGTGCTGTCCCTTCGGTTTGCTGAACGGAGTTGAGGCTCAGAAAGCCATTTACTATATGTGTGCCGAGCATAATTAGTATTTGGTGTGCAAAGTCTGGTTTCCAGAATGTCCGACAATGTGGCTCATCCAAGGGAAAGACGATATGGGTAAGTGCATAAGAAATTGAACCGACAATTTCGCGGATAATTAGCAACGTCCTTTTCCCCTTTCCGACTAGTTAAAAAGTGGTTGACTGCAGAGATCCTCAGGGCTTGGGGGTAGACAATCCGATGTAAGTTATTTTCTGATGTTTCGGCTTACATTTCCATGGCTGTACCTGCGGAACGTCACACTAAAACAAAGAGAAAGGTAACGGTAAGGTTTAAGGTTAGGCTCGCGTTCAAAGATTAGGATTATTGCCTATACATACGGAAATACGAGTTCCCGAAAGAAGTTGCAAAGAATTATATGGGATCGCTGGAACAAGAACCACATTCCTCGGATTTTTCGGGGAATTCACACACACGGCAGTTCTACCGTCGATTTCGACGATGTCCACCGTATGCTCCATGGAAGGGTGGAGCAGGGACGGTAACTTGCGCATGAATAAGTGTTAAGTGATAGTAGCCTTGCGC